>JAUCNO010000005.1:28328-45855 GCA_032353835.1 Enteromius viviparus
GCAAATAATTACAAATATATACTGTACTGTGTGTGTGTTATATATATATATATATAATTAAAGTGTAATTACATACATAGCCTATATAAGTAGGAATATTTTCCCACAGTATATCTGCTGATATAGACATGGGCTAGCTGTCTGACATTGCTACAAATTTATGCAAGCTAAATTAATGTCATTCTTTATGTCTATTTTAGCTTTATGAGTGTGTCATAATGTCTTATGGGTCAAGAGGCAGCTCACCCGTGTGCAATATTTAAAACCGATGGGTAATTTACCCGTCCCTTTCATCATGTTTTGACTTTAATTAAATCAGGCAGAGTTCTCGTTTCCATCACAGTCCAAGACTTTAAGTTTGCTCACCAGCCAGACACATCTTACACTGCAGATCTGTGGTGTCCACATAGGACTTAGTCTAGATTATTAGTGTGGGCTAATTGGATTTCAGCACTATAAGTAGGTCATCCATACAGCACTGGACCCACTGATCTAGTGTCGCACATGTGTTAGCAGACACGATCCAATTCAAATTGGCACATAGACTACAAATCAATCTCAAACTAATCTGGTATCGAGGCATGTGTTGTCTTCATAGATAATGATAAATTCTTCTTCCAGAACTCAAAAAACCTGTTACAGAAACAAGCATCGCTACTGAGGCCTTCAGGTCTAACAGCAAAACTTCAAATGGGTTTGAGTACTACAAATCACATTAAGTTGAGCCCGAAATTGCCTTTAAATTATGAAAAGGCCTGATAACTCAAAAATCCTCACCTACATTCTATGAATGCAGAAACCATAACATAATACCATTTTATCATCTCAATGAAGCCTTCAAGCTTCTTCTAAATCATATTCAACACACTAAATATATAAAATGACTAGACGCCTTGAGAATCAAACCTTAACCACTAAAGCTAGTCAGATAAAACATCTTAGCTCTGTGAGGTATAGCTTTTTACATCGCACTAGCGGAATCTTGACTGACAAAGCCAATCTTCACTGACAAAACCAATAAAATGTGATATTCATAAGCCAACGAGTCATGTTAGAGGTAACAGAGAGATTTATTGTGATGTTTATGAAGTGCCGCTGTCACTGAAGCTCAGAATTACATTCATTAATATGAATCCTGCGGAGGAGGCTCAGCAAGCGCTAGCATTTACTCTGCTGTGTAAACATGATTCTGAAATCACCTTTTGTCACAAGAACAACACACAGGTGTGAATGCCAGAAAATATAATTCTTTTGTGTGAAAATATAATTATTTTGTGTAATGCATGCAATAAAAAAATACATTAAAAATACAGTTAAAGCAGGGGCGGAGCTAAGGTTATCCAGCTCACTTCCGGCTGCTGCTAGCATTTAGATGCAGAAGGTGTTAAAACTCAAATAAAAGTACAAGCATGTGTGTTGTGTTATGTTCAACAGAAGAAGCTCTTAAAATAATAGCAGTCGCATTCAGTCGTAAAACGTGCCACTAAAGAAATATTAATGTTATTAATATTTAATAATTGTTTCTACATTAATTTAAAGATTAAATGTGAAATTATTGCAATATATAATAAAATGTAAAAACTTTAATTTCAAAATTAACCTTTTTACATTAATTTATTTTATTTTTTTTCAGAATTTTTTTTCATTTCAGAATTTCTTTTTTTATGGGGTTTTTTTTGGTGTTTTTTTCTGAAGGACAAAACCCGAAAAATTTATCTTTTAAAATCTATTTTAAAAAACAGTTATTTAAAATTGCTATGATATTTCAGAATATTTCTGTTCATTAGATTTGGTGCTTAAGAAACTTGTTTTATTATTATTATTATTATTATTCAAATTTCCACAGAACAGTATATATTTGCAACCATTATTTTAGAATTTCATCAAAGTTTTTACTCTTATTTATGACCATTTAAATGCAGCCTTGCTAAATAAATGTATTCATTTCCATAAATACGCACCACTCTTCTCAAAATCAGCCTTTTAGGTTTTATAATATTAAAAATTTCAATTACATAACAAAAATAAATTTACAGCCGGTGACGCACAGCTCTTTATGCATAAATTCTCTGATTGGCCAGGATCATTATAATGTTAATGTTAGGTTATGTTACTCAGAGACGCACTCAGGAACGAAAAGCTGCATGCACAAGTTTCTTGGGTTTTTTGATTACCGCATTATTAGTGCATGATGAAAATGCAAGGGGGAGGCATGTGAGGTCTCTCTCTTGGAGTCCTTGCTGATTAAAAGAGCACAGAGAGCTTCACCTCGGCATTGCGGCGCAGACAGGGAGTTTTGTCTCTCAAACCCTGAGGGCTTCTCAGATGTAGAAATTCAAGATTGATTCTAAGTCGTGTGAACTCCCACTCCTCTGTTTCCAGGAGACTTGAAAGTGTGAAGCTCCAATTTGTTGAGAAAAGCCATGGGGTTCTGTTTAAATACAGCGTGGAGTTCTTCTCTCAGGTGCGCCTGCATAAGAAAGTCATGCTAGGCGTCAAAAAAAATAGTGCTTCATAACAGCCTTTGGAACATTCTTACTAGGCTTTGTGATTCTTGGTTCTGCAGCAAAAGAAAAAAAGCTTTTTTTCCTTCTCACCCGTCTCTCTTGTCAAAAGACAGCAGTGGCTTGAAAGTTAAAGAAGGTCAGAGCAGCCTGTCATAACTCTCGTTTAAAGCGCTGGATGGGTGAACAAAGCAGAATTGCAGCTACTGTGAGGGGTAAAGAGACTGACTGACGGGACACAGAAGATCAGTCCTTCTCAGGGTTGATGTACAATCTCGCCATCAACACAAAATCAATAGTCTATCATTCTACATGTTCAGCGAATCAGAATTAATTATAGCAGCTCAGAAGCTCATGCCAAGAAACTACAAAGTCAGGTGTTCCTTCACAGATCTATTTTAGTTGAGTTTTTTTTCATTCTATATTGAGAGAGGAGTACAGAGTACACATGAAATGATAAGGAGAGAGAGAGGAGAACTGGGAGCTGATACATTACAAGGCAGATTTGAACTTGCACTGCCCCTTTTAGCACTGAAGCTCAGTGTGTTAACTACTAAACCACGACTCCAACATCAGCTCTGCTTTAAAAATACAGTATAATACACATATAGGATGTAACCATTTTTAAGTCTGTATGGGTAAATAAAAACTTCTGCTCCATATCTAGACAGCTGACATGACTTCTCTGACAGTGACAGGAAGACATGATATACTTCATCAAAAACTGCATTAAACAGCTTTTTTATCTGATTTTTAGAATTATTACACATACAATTTGATGACATAATATTAACTGGGAGACTACACTGATTAGGTCCACTTAAAAAATAGCAAAACATTATGTATAGTGATATGATCTAAAACTATTCACTTTTATTTACACATTCATATAAATGCTAACCTAAATCAAGTCTAAATTATTTTATTAGTATTATTATTGTTATTGCTGCTGTTGTTAGCATAGTCATTCTTTATATTTTATAACGAAGAAATATGCCAACATTGTATTTTTGAAAGTCGCCAGCCACCGCCAGCATTTTTGATGATTTACACATAAATATGACGGCCTTTAGAATATTTTCTGCTATGCATGTATGAACTTTATATATGAATTCATGTATGAATTTTATAATCACTTGAATGCAGATATACAGCATTTTGAACAAAAATCTGAGAAAAAGAACTGCATTTTGAAGCAAAATACATTCAGATATCATATTCTTCTGTAAATAATTATATGAATAAATGAAATAGCATTCAGTAAACAGAACAAACACACACGCACATATTTATGCACACACACACATATACATATGTTTACACAAAAACACACACATACATGCACATACATTTAGACTACATGCATACATACCTGTAATTTTAATCATACTGTAGGTATACCTTAACTATGAGACAAAATGAGAAGGAAAAAAATCCAGAAAATCCCATTGTAAGATTTATAATTGGTAAATTCCTCTGTAAAATAAGTATTTGGTCACCTACAAGCAAGCAAGATTTCTGGCTCCTTTAACTTTTTCTTTAAGAGACTCCTCTGTCCTCCACTCACCTGTCCTTACACCTGTATTAATTGCATCTGTTTGAACTCGTTTTCAGTATAAAAGACACCTATCCACAACCTCAAACCGTCACACTCCAAACTCCACTATGGCCAAGACCAAAGAGCTGTCAAAGGACACCAGAAACCCAATTGTAGACCAGCACCAGGCTGAGAAGACTGAATCTGCAATAGGTAAGCAGCTTGGTGTGAAGAAATCAACTGTGTGAGCAATTATTAAAGGAAGACATTAAAATGTAAGACATACAAGACCACTGATAATCACTGTGGGGCTCAAATCCTGCAGTGCCAGTTGTGTCCCCCTGCTTAAGCCAGTACATGTCCAGGCTAGAGAGCATTTGGATGATCCAGAAGAGGATTGGGAGAATGTCATATGGTCAGATGAAACCCAAATAGAACTTTTTGGTAACAACTCAACTTGTCGTGTATGGAGAAGAAAGAATGCTGAGTTTCATCGAAAGAACACCATACCTGCTGTGAAGCATTGTTTTTCTGCAAAGGAACCAGGATGACTGATCCGTGGAAACGAAAGAATGAATGGGGCCATGTATCATGAGATTTTGAGTGAAAACCTCCTTCCATCAGCAAGGGCATTGAAGATAAAACGTGGCTGGGTCTTTCAGCATGACAATAATCCCAAACACACCGCTCGGGCAACGAAGGAGTGGCTTCATAAGAAGGATTTCAAGGTCCTGGAGTGGCCTAGAAAGTCTCCACATCTCAACCCCATAGAAAATCTTTGGAGGGAGTTGAAAATCCGTGTTGCCCAGCAACAGCCCCAAAACATCTTCATGAAGGAAAGATCTGCATGGAGGAATGAGCCAAAATACCAGCAACAGTGTTTGAAAAACTTTGACCTCAAAAAAAAAAAACTGACCTCTGTCAATGCCAACAAAGGGTATATAACAAAGTATTGAGATCAAATTTGAATGATCTACATATCTATACAATGATCTATATTGTCTCTGATCCTTCCTTTTACGATGATCCTCACTTTTTTCTGAGCCAGTAGACCCGGGAACTCCCGTAACTCATTCAGGACATGCGCTAGGGCTTGCCTTACTGTAATACACCTAGAACAGGGATTGCCATAAAAACTCATCTTTGGAAGGAAAGCGTTGTAAGTCAACAAAATATCTTGTCAACGGCGGGGAAAGAGTTAAATCCTGAAATAAAATTTTAACATACACTAAACAAAAACGGTTAATCTCCTAAACAATGTTTGTGTTATTTTAATTTGCTACTTATAATTATTAACAAATGACTATGGATGCATGCATATACTTCATATATGCATTAAATGCATATATTAAATATATGATCATTATTTGCATTAAATATATGATCATATAATAAGTTTTGTAAGGTGAGGATCTTACTTGACGTTGCTACTACTCTTATTCTTCTAAATCCAAATGTGCGCCAAGCAGCACAATAAGAAATGTAACTTTAGTTACAGTATTCAATAATTGTCAAAATGATTGTGCCATCACTGATATTCCTCTCCGGACGAGACTGAATTTCTCAGAGGCCCCCCAGAGTAGATAATTTTCCTAAATAATTTTTACAGAATAGCGCTTTTGCATGACCTAAGAAAAAATATGTCTCTTGACAATTTTGGTGCTAAGCAGAATGAATGCAAGGTCTGGGTGACATAATATGTATTAAATACCCTCTTCATCTCTGATTAGACAGACTGTGAACATCTTGCTGCTTTAATGACAGAACCTCCCGAGAGAAATAAACAAGAGACGTAAATTCTTCTTGCAAATTGCTTCACTTTGTGCGACAGACCCAGTCCCGTCAGCTGACTAAAAATACCCGGGCCTCAGGAGTCTTTTTATTCAAGCAAATGAAGGGAAGCAAATGATGATGGTCTATATCTACACATAACATTCATTATGCATGTAATAGACGACTACAATGGAGGGAGTGATTGGCTGTTCAATTAGAAACCTGAACAGAAAAACATAGCTCTTTAATAGTTAATAAACTCAGTTTTCACATAAAAGCTGGCATGCAACCAAATGCTTAGGGAGAGAAATTAGCCCTGTTCCCCTGTTACCAGGCACTTCTTCCCTTCCTTTGCAGGTTTTTGTGATCACACAATGTATTTGGATGCATTTTGGGTGTGTTTATCCTTGTGCAGTCTTGATTTTGTTAACCTTGCTCTGCAGAGGCGGAGTTTAGACCTTTAAGCACCTAATTCAGTGAAACCGGTCTCCCACCTCTAAAGTCTTTGGCTGCGGGCCCGATGCCCAGAGCAACGCCTCCCCACAGGCGCTCAGCACCACACACCTGCACTAGCCAGCCCTGAACCAGTCGCCACGCTGACGCAATCTGCCAGGAAAACAGTGACATGCTGAAAAGCTGAGTCCTACATCTCTCTCCCACTAGCAGCAGCTCTGGGGAAGCAGGTATCAACCGCTCAGTTCTGGGCCTTGGTGATAAAGTAGACTGCAAACAGCATTCAGGAATTTCTAATAGGTGTGCGTGGGCAAAATATCAAGTCTAAGGAGTGTGTTTTGCTGTGAGGATGCATTTTAAGAATGGAGCTACATATTTTGAATGCATACAAACTCATGTCAGAGGAAAATATAATGTGTGACAATATATAAATTATACAGCTGCATTTAAAATTTTTATTGCACTGAATCCAAACCAAGTGATTACAATTTTATTTGTAAAACAAACAGCATATACTTTTCTGCTATCAGAGTATTTTTAGATGCATTAAACTGAAGAGTAGGTTTACAGTCTTTTTACCTACAGTGTATTAACATTTTTTCAAATTCAATAAGTGTTTGTTATTAAAAGTAATTTTAGATGTACAAACCTTTTTTTTCCTGAACTGTTGACACATACCATCTATCTCCACCTGAAGGGCCCTGTAACCTAATTTGAAAGCACCTGATAATGCAATGGCAAGCAACTTCAAAATTAATACAACAGCATAAATACAGTACGTCATATTTCTATATGAATATTGGTCAAAAAGTAGGTGCCCACGCAGTATATTTAACGCCAATACAGTAATAGTTAAAGTTAATAACAGCACACTGATGAGGTTTGTAAACCAAATTTGACCATAATTACAGTAAGCACAACTTCAGCAGCATAATGTAGTGATTTCTAGATTGAGAACCGCTTTAAAACATCCTCTGTTTGGTGAAAAACAAAAAAGCGTTTGTAATTTTGAGGTTACATAACTTTGCACATTTTGACTTCATAAGTGGCCCATCTGTGCTCTCAAAGGCAAGCAATGGATATCAAAAACATGCAATTTTTTCAAAATCACAATGCTACTTTCATGGTCAGGAAATCAATCATCTAGGCCAAATTCACAGAGAGAAAGCCGAAGCAAAAGATGATGGCGGCTTTTTTTTGCAGAGGGCACTTTTTTGTGATTTTAGGTTCCAAAGAAAAACATGAAAAACCGAGGCTAAGTGTAATTACATCCGCACTGTTTTTCTGCCTTGTTTTTGTTTTTCCTTCTTTCACTCTCTGTCCTCTCAAAGGTTAATGAGTCTGGTGAAAGGAAATGGTCTGAGAGACAGCAAGGTGTTGGACCATTTGGTGTGTGGCCAAGCCAAAGAGCCGCCACAATGTCATTATGCCCCGATGGCAGTTCAAACCGGAATGAGTGACAAACAGCTGTCGCTAATGCACTCGCTAACAGATGCGCCTAGTCTTTCATCCCCTTACCGCAAGCATCCCCAGGACGCAAGCTCCTTTCAGCCAAAAAATAAATCAAACTACAGAAGAGCTCCATTTCCGCCATTGCGAATTAATTCCAAAATATCAAAACACTGATTAATCCCTGGTCTCTGAATCGTCTGGACGGTCATTCGTTCTGACAGCACCCCGTGCTCCTGTCTGGACCTGTGATGGTGGCTCAAATGATTAGGCTTTAATGAGAGACAAGAGAATGTTGATGTAAGGTAAAGGAAAGTGGAATTAGACAGATAATGTTGAGCAGCTCGCTGTGAAATCAAATTAGCACCCTCTCAATCTTATCAGCAAGAAGCTTATTTTTTTTCCAAAGCAGCAGTCCATTCAAACCTCTGCCGTTTATTCTCTTCTGCAGATATTCACAATATATCTGATCGTTCAATACGGTTCAGTTAATACAAGAGAACTCGGAGCTTTCTGCAGGAATATGTGATTGCTAGATATCACAGCTGAGATTCGTGAGGAGGAGGTGAAGCTAAGCCGATGTATAAAATCTAAAAAGAGTTTTTATGATGGATGATATACTGCACTTCTGTCGAGCTTTCATTTAGCATCTGAAAAGATCTGAATAACATTGTGAAGAAGTCTTTATGGTACATATTACATGTACAAGAGTGTTTCAACTGGAAAAGCGACGGAAGAAAAGCTCTTATTGAACTGAAGAAAATGTGTGACCCTGGACCACAAAACTAGTCTTACGTCACTGGGATTTATTTGCAGCAATTGTCAAAAATACACTGTATATCAAAATTATAAATGTGTCTTTTATGCCAAAAAGTATTAGGATATTAAGTGAAGATCATGTTCCATGAAGATATTTTGTAAATGTCATACTGTAAAGATATTAAAACTTACTTTTTGTTTAGTAATATGCATTACCAACTTAATTTGGACAACTTTAAAGGTGATTTTCCTAATATTTGGAGTTTTTTTTATTTTTGCACCCTTAGATTCCAGATTTTCAAATAGTGGTATCTCAAGCCAAATATTGTCCCATTCTAACAAACCATACATCACAGGACACATATTTATTCAGCTTTCTGATGATGTATAAGGTTTTGTGATCCAGAGTCACAAATAAGTTGCTGTGTAGTGGTGATGGGTGAATTTCAGCAAGTTACATAAATACAATGATAACAGTCATTGAATAATTCATTCAACTGATTCAGTGATTTGTTTTTATTTTTTCTCTGAACTATTAGCTGCTGCTTCAATTGTATTTTATACTGTTAGCATGGCTCAAATTTGCTAAAATTTTGGTCGCACATTGTCCCTAAATTTCATCTATGCACGTAATAGTGCATATAATTGTTGCCGTGCGACCCGTTTTAATTTCTCTACAAAACGTTAACAGTATATGTGTGTTCTGTGCGCTGATACGATGAGGTTCTGCCATTGAGATTTTAGATTAATAATAGTTAATAGTTAATAATAGCTGTCCATCACTCAGTCAGGTGACGGCGATAAAACAACAGCAAAAACAGGCGTATGATGTTTCAATATCATTTTAAATTGCATCTATTAAAATAATCAAAATATGAATGTCTGACCGAATAATGCAGTTCTTAGAAACACAAATCCACAGAGAGAGAAAGAATATTGGAATGATATGCAGGTTAAACCTGGTGGACTCTTCTGAAATTGCAGGGATTTGCTTCTATCCAGCAGCATTTGGGAGGCTGGAGATAATGACAGCTGATATATCAGGTGTCAACAACAACAGACAGACAAGTGGCTGGAAGATATTATCACAGAAGACTCAGGAGCACTTCCTGCAAACATGAGAGCAGCATTCTCCGGGAACCATCATGAGATGGTATGAATGTTTTCATGCACCTACTTGCTGAGGTAAATCTTAGAGATTTGTTTTTTGTTCCACGTTGAGAGTGAAAATGCTGGGAGAGGAAATTGGCTGCTCTGAGTTTCAACAAGTAGCACAAGGCCAGCGTACCAGCTCTCGAGGTATTAACAAGCTATGAAAGTGGCACACCAATAAATCACAGGCCTTTCAGCCACCATGAGTGAAAAAGTGAGTGCTGTTTCCATCCAATACACCCTCAAACTACAGACCCAGGTAACTACATTTAAACACAAAGGTCCAGGATTAATTAAGTCTGATTCCTTAATATAAACCCTGTCTTACTCCTTAATCAGCGTTCTCAATGCTGGCTAGATGTATCAACTGCTTTAAAATAGCAAAGTGAGAAAAGGTTGGCAGCTGTGACCAGAGAGATAGAGCTAGGAAACAGCACGTGGAAATTCATTAAGTTCGACAAGTTTGGCTTGCGTTCCTATTGTTAGTTTATACCCTAGATAGTTTTTTTTCCATATGATACAGTTCATTTATTTTTTTACAACGAACAAAACAGGAAAGTTATTGTCATCCTAGTTCCTTTCCTAACAGATTTTCAAACATGGCAATCACAACACACAAGGGAAAACAGGCTTTACTATATCCAAATCTGAAGCTAAGATTGCAAGTCTCACAACGCTAGTGAATTCACGGCTGCTTGTTTTGTATTCCTCATTAAAGTGTTTTCTCTTAATTGCCTAAACCATCCGAAAATCTTACCGACCTGTCATCTGTGACCTGTAGGTTCTTCTTGTGACCACATTTTCTCATTTGCACATTTGTTAATGAGCGGCTGTTTATTTGAATTGTTTTTTGTGTCTTTTCTTTTCGTACGTCTGCTGCTCATGAATTTCACCTTTTAAACCATAACAGTCCTCCTCTTCGTCTCCAAGCCAATAAATTGCCATATCCCATAATCCTCTCCAGACAGTTCAGCACTTCATCGCCCACTCACTGCCCTCAAACTCCCTCAAATTTTGTCACATAATTCTGTAAGAGGGCTTTAATTTAGCTCACGCTGTGGAGGACTTACGCAATGAATCTTATTTTTAATGTAACGGCCTTGTTATGTTTTTGGCCTAAAAGTAATTGGAACTGCCAGAGTTAGTTTTCTGCTAATGTTCACCTGAGGGGGCGATATGACTGAAAACATCACCTTGGGCGGTCGGGTACGATGACACCAATAACTGTAAACTGTGCAGCTGTCAAATTGACTGGCAATGCATCAGTGAAACTTCTGCACCCATTGTACAATCTGAATTGAGGTTTATAACTTTGGCGGAAATTTTAATAAGCCAATATATTTATGTACAGGTTTGATTTAACACTAAAATACTAAAAGTGCAACTCCAGGAAGCAAATTTTTTTTATACAAGGTTGTATTAAATCACAAAGCTTGTTCCAACTCACTCAAAAGCGACCTGTCATATTACTACAAATCAAGTCAGTCACTTTCTGGATATGTTGACTACATGAATCCATGAAAGTTAAAAAGCAGTGTGCTTTTAGAGGGTTTACTGTTTGTTTGCAAATAAATATCAATCGTTAATGCAGTCCATGCCTTACAACATCAGATTTGGGATGTATCCAACATAACTGGGCTTTCTAAAATTCCAGACCCTATACTGCTCCTCCTTTTAATACATCTTCCTTAACAATTGGACAGGGCTTACACTGGTTTAAAACTCAAAATGCATAACAACAGTATAGAATAAGTGACAACAAACCATTGCATCTGTCAAAAGTTTGGTCATGCATGTCTTCCCTGCACGCGTGAAACAGTTAGCGTTTTTTTAAAGATTCATGCCTCAATGCATCTTTCCAATTTTAATGTTTAACTCTCTTAGTAAATAGCAGACACTGTGTATTAATTACATTGTCAATCAGTCATCTCCACTAGCAAGTTTTTCTATCCCTGTACAGAGGTTAAGCTTTATTAAAGTGGGTGTAATCCTGTTAGTCATGCGAATATCCTAAAGGTTACTAGTTCACGTTTCTCCGCATTAAGATAATATGAAAATCCAAAACATTTGTCACTAAAATAACTAGCCTGTTTTTTGTGCATCCAAACACATGAGGCAGACATAGTCATGTTTTGTTTTTCTGTGGGTACTTTCCATTGAATTCTATCTTTTTTATGCTTTGACCCTAAACCAAACTCTACCAGAAAAGTTTTTAAACTTTCATTAAGACATAGTTTATTATGTTCATTAAGTTGCTTTCCTCGCTGAAGTTGCTATCTATTCCCCACAATGTAGATGAATTCAGGTTTTACTATCCCTGTGGGGACATTTGTTCCCCTCAGTATAGGCAAAGCCTGACACACACACACTTTTTCTTAGCTATGTATATTTTTTCCAATTGAGGACATGCCCAAAGGGAGGCTTTGTCACATTTACCACAGTTTGGGGAACAATTTATTCACAAACTATGGCTACGTACAAGCACACAGGACACAATAATATAGTTAATAAAAGTTAAACACACAGACTGCTTAAAATAATTGTAACCATGGACTACGAAAACGGTCTAAAAGTCACACAGGTATATTTGTAGCAATGGCCAACAATACACTGTCAAAATGATCAATTTTTCTTTTACACCAAAAAAATTTAGGATAGTAAAGTTGTTCCATGACAATATTTTGTAAATTTCCTACCGTAAATATATCAAAACTTAATTTAACATTTGGACAAATTTGAAGGCAAGTTCAGATTTTTTAAGTAGGCTAGTTGTATCTCAGCCAAATATTGTCCTATCCAAACAAACCATACATCAATGGAAAAAAATATATTTATTCAGCTTTTAAAAAATGGACACTTGTGCCTATAAATAACTCCTTTAGATCTCATATAGACCGATATAAAGTGCTAAGTACTTGCAAACTGCTGGGCCTCTTTGTTGCATCCTTCCTAATCTTGGATGCTTTAGAAGATAATTTATTATTTTTTTCACTGTGCAAATCTTCACGTCATTTTAAGCATTTATTTCAATTTGATTTTAGTTCCCTCAGTTTTCCTATCTGTTTTATCAAGTTTAGAAACTAATGTTCTTATTCAGTAGGCTAATTAAACTCAAAGTGGCTAAAAAAGTGCAGTGCGCAGCAGGTAGTAAACACTTGAATATAATTAAAGAAAGTAGTGCAGCACTTCAAATTTTGTATTTAGCTACAGTTTAAACAGTTTACAGTTTGTGCACCAAAACTTATAAAGGCACAATAACAATTTCACAAATTTTGAAGTTAACTAAGGCATTTTACCCCATAATATAAATCTTTAAAAGATCAGCTGACAAACGTCACGAACCGACATGCTAAATACTTGACAGTCCTGATGCTCTTTTCGCGCAGGACACAGGAACATGACAGCATGATAAATGCACAACCATCACCGCCTACCTGAGGAAGAGCGTCTCTCCTTGTCTGATGGTGATATTGTCCATCTGTTTGTTATCGGATTGGGATTCTCCCTGACTGCGGACAGGCAGACCTGCAGGGAGAAGGAACAACAGTCTGAGACTCATCACCACACACCTCCTCCAGGACGCCGCGCAGCATCCACACACAACCATCTTCATCTGCGGAGTTCACGGAGTGGAAATCCGTCCACGGTAGTCCAAAAGAGAAACGAGTTAGTTAGCCATTACAGTTCATCTGTTAATCCAGATTTCCTCCCCAGGTAGACAACAAAATCCCTCGCGTACTTAGTACAGAGCGCTTATCGATGACCGCGCCGTGCCGTCGCCATGGAAATGGGGGGTAAAATAAAATAAGGTATGAATGAAATGTACACTTGAGTGGTGCCCTCAATCTTTCTGCTTTCTTAGGTCCTATCGCCTCTAATATCCGAGCTCGAAATCCACCTTTTCCCCTCACTGACACGCTGTCTCAAACTTTAAGAAGTGGAGGCAAGAGAGCCGAGAACAAATGAACCTGCCAAATTGTCATTACAGCTGCGCGTGAATGGATATGGAGGGTGTTTGTGGTTCCTCGGTGCGGTACAGTGTGAGTATACACAGTCTTCTCATAAAAAGTCTGCCTCCAGTGGGACCGTTGCTCGATTTTCTATTTGAGAACTGTAAAACAAGTTGGAAAAAGCGCGCGCTGTTGTCATGGCAGCAGTACAGCGCCAAAAACAGCGCGCAAATCAGCGGCTATTGTACGGAGTAATGCAATGCGTGAGCGGCATTCATCGATTGCCTTGAGGTTGTTCTGCTATTCACCACGACTGTTCAAGGAGCACTCGAGAGAGAAAATTGAGCTTTGTTGCACAAAATCACAAATCAAATAACCCGTATTTTGAGAACTGAAAACAATTATGTCTAGACATGAAGATAACAGGAAAATTGAAGTACAAAATTAAGGGCGTCGTGCACCAACTTTTTAAGAAACTGTTTTGAAAATATACCTGTATAATTTCGGTGTTATTTCATAGTTAAGAAGATGCACGTGTTTAAAAGTAGGATATCCAATAACCAAAAATATAAAAAAGGAAATGCATGCGAAATATATATAAATTTAATAAATAAATGCAACCTTGTGTGAGTGTATATGTATATAGAAGTTGTTTTAAAAGAATTTGAACTGGCATATTGCTTCTATACCAAATCAAATGTCCAGTATTTCATAAATGTTCGTAGACACCTGCTTCCACTTTCTACCTATAAGCCATAAATAATCAGTTAATTTAACAGCGGCGTTTATTTCATAACAAGCTTCACCTCCTGTAGAAGGACGAGAATGCCCAGAGCATTTTAAGAGGAGCAATTCAGGAAACACAACATGTTCTCTCTCAGACAGACTCTCTCTCTGGGCAAATGTGGCAATGTGTCGTCACAGATCCTTCTAGAGATCCAGAATCAATGTGACAGTGGCCGAAACAACTGCACACAGTCCCTTTCTAAGCAGAAATGAGCAAATCACACAGAAGACTCTTCTTTCATAAAAATGTCCTATTAAGTGGTGAGTGAAGCAGACTGTGTACGGAAGCCCATATCTATCTATCTATCTATCATCATCTGACTTGTTTAGTATGTATCTTGCAGACTAATTTACTCTGCGCTCCAGATGGTCTGCTTCTTCCGTTAAGATTTAAGTTTTCCCACTAGAGGCTTGTGATAATGAGGTCTCACTGCAGAACTTCAGAAAGATCATATGTAACTTTATCTGTGCCATGAGATGTTAATGTGCATCAACTAATCCAAAGTCGTAACATAAAATGTTAGTGTAGCTTGGTAAAATGTCACCATGCATAAATAAATTTGCAACCAATCATAAAATACTGAACTGTCATGAAACTGTATATTTGCATGGCACAAAAATGTATAATTTATTCCTCCCCTGTGTGGTCTCAGACTTTTGGACCTAATACTGTATATCACTGGACTAAGCCATAACATACAGTATTAGTGGAATTAGTGAATTTTTAAATAGATTCAATAGAGATCTATTTTTACAGGTACAGTAATGACACATTAAGCAAAACAAAATGTTTTAACTTCAAATTTGACAGCTATTTCTGCAGACTCCTATCTTCTAGACTCAAAATAAATGTTAGCAATTATTTTTGGTTGCTGTCGAGAAGAGAAACATTTGTTCTAGGCATTTCACTTTCATTTTCATTAGTGATTGTTATGGGTAGGTACATCCCTCACAATGACTTGTATCTGGATCATGATGGATTTAAATGAATTTTGATTTTGCCATCTTTGTTACACCTTTTAAGACTCTTTTTTTTTTGTTTACCCCATAAAATGGGGAATAGGAATTCTGTAGATGACTTCCTTTGATTCTTCCTAAATTACTGTAATATGCAGACTTGGTGAATATTCAAGGTTGAAAACAGTTGTGAATTTCTGATACCCCCAACTTTTAAACAGTACAGCAAATACAGCAAATACATTTCATATATATATATATATATATATATATATATATAGTTTTTAGTGCTGTCAAATGATTGTGATCAATCACAACCAAAATAAAACTTATGTACATAATGTATGTGTGTAAATTTATTTTGTATACATAAAAAACAAACACATGGATGTATATTTGTTATTATATTTAATATATTTTATGTTTATATATTAAATATATTTATATAATATAAAATATAAGAAAATAAATATATAAATGAATTTACATGTACATACTTTCAAAATACATACTGAATGTGTGTGTTTTAAAATATACATAAAAAATACAGGACAAACATAAAGAAAACATAACAAATAAACAAAGAAAAAAATATACATTTTGGATGAGATTAATCAGGACTAATTATTTGACAGCACTACACACACACACAGCCATGATTATTTGCTATTTTTGCTTATTTATAATGTGTGTCATTCCATATGCGGCACTATAATTATTTGAAGTTGTATGGAGGATTGAATTAATAATAAGCTTTAGTTAAACATTGTTTATCACTTGTGGAAGCACAAATTTGGAAGACACTACTGAGAATGATAAAACATCCAAATAATAAAAAAATAAATATCACCGCCTGAAGGTTTTTTCAACAGGGAAATTTTGTCACTATAAGTTAAGACATCTGTATAAACTGAAGCTGTGAAACCTTACTCGCTTAGACATCATAAGCTCTGCTAAACTCTGCCCTGCTAGCAGTGTTGACTTTAGTGCAATGGCACGGCACTTCAATAACATTTGTGGGACGACAGCTCAATTCCCAGTTTGGGGGCTCCCAGCTGATTTGGTGCAATGCTGCTGGCTATGTAATATCGTGTCACTATGAAAACTCAGTTATATATCATAGAGAGCCCTTTGTAATTTTCAGTGTTTTGCTTTAGCCTGCTAAACGGAACCTACTTCAGCGTTCAAAACACCTAGCCGGTGATTGCCTGGGTTAAGAGTACTGCTGAAAAACAATAATCAAGCTGAAATGCTGCTCTGAGAGGGATAATATGTGTCCTCACGTATCTGTGAAAACAGTGTTTATGGCTTAAGTGAGAGCTCCAAGTGGCTTGTGACCAGAATGTAATGGTACACCATCATACGTCCACACGCTCACGCTACTGTGCTAAACTTCTCTCTTTCTTCATCTAACACATTGTGACACGCTGGGATGAGTGATTGGGCAGATCTCTATACACCGGAACTGAAGAATCTGAGCTGAGAGAAATTGGAAAAAGCTGGTAGCCGAGAGCAATTCGACTCTTCTGGGTAGAAGTGACCATTATTTTCCAATACAGAGATTGATGTTGCTTGAACTCCTCTTTGTCTTACACTAGTAATGGTTTTCTGTCTCTGCTTTGCCATTTAACAGCATTTTCTTCTAACTTGTTCTATATTGGAGTGTCATAGCAAAAACTGGAACATTTTTGTCTTCGAAGGAAGGGAAACTGAAGTTTTTTGTTTATTTTACCTCCAGACTCTAGGACCTTGGTTTTCAAATGAAATACAAAACTTGCTCTCATCTGTAAAGAGGACTTTGGACCACCGTGCAACTTTCCAGTTCTTCTTCTCATTAGCCCTGCGAAGACTTTGACTTTGTTTTTGGTTCAGGAGTGGCTTAACAAGAGGAATAGGACAACTATAGCCAAATTCCTCGACACGTCTGTGTATGGCGGCTCTTGACCCCAGCCTCAGTCCATTCCTTGTGAAGTTCACCCAAATTCTTAAAAGGATTTTGCTTGACAACCCTCATAAGGCTGCGGTTCTCTCGGTTGGCTGTGCATCTTTTTCTTCCACTCAACCTTCTGTTAACATGCTTGGATACAGCACTCTGAACAGCCAGCATCTCTGGCAATTAATGTTTGTGGCTTACCCTCCTAGTGAAGGGTGTCAATGATTGTCTTCTGGACAACTGTCAGATCAGCAGTCTTCCCCATGATTGTGTA
>JAUCNO010000005.1:47452-63532 GCA_032353835.1 Enteromius viviparus
TTTAAAACAAATACGCCAATAAAATGTTTCAAATTCATATTCATGTTCAGTTTTTTTTCCTTATGTGGCAAGTAGCCATGTATAAGCGGGATAATATACAGGCAGCCGGTAGTTATCGCGAAATAAGCCCCTTCAGCGTGATACAAGATTTCTGCGATAACTACCGGCTACCTGTACATTATCCCTTACATATTCTACCTAACAACTACCTTTGTAACTATTAATAGGAAGAAAAATAGAAGCTTATTGAATAACTTGCTACTAGTGAGAACTTCGACCTTAAAATTAAGTGCGACCAAAATAATTCATGAAACAAAATGTTAACACTAAAAATACTTACCATTTAATGTCAATATTTACTAATACATTATAAAAAATCCAACAAGTGTTTTGTTTTTTTTTCAATCTCCATCTTTCCTTTTTTCTTTTAGATTGTAAAATTATTGATATTTCTGTTGCTCCTCCTCCTGATTGTTTGTTTGTTTGTTTGATTGATTGAATGGATGTTATTTTGTTTATTTAAAGACAATAGAATGTTGATCACAAAAAAAAAAACGGATTAACGATAAGCATCTTAAATAAAATTCAATTTAATTCAATTCAATTTAATTCATCAATCCCTGGACTCTAGCCCTTTGTATAAATAAATCACCAAAAATAATTTTACTAAGTATTTTTTAAAGTGGACATCCCACATCAAAGAGTAATATCAGGTCTGTAACCAATGCATAAATGTTTGCCTTGCTCAATGATCAAGGATGTGCTGCTATTGTACACCTGTGAAACCTTCAAAAGTAATTCATGTTTTATACATCAAACCAGCTTTTGGCCGCTTTCATCTGTGGTGGTCTTATGAAACAGAGCATTCCATTTGCATAACATTCCAAAAGGTGTATTGCAAACCGGTTGGCGGAGATGGTTTCCAAAATACCTCAAAGCATCGGTTCTGCTTGAAACAGAGGCTGTGAAAGAGTATTTGTTCTTGAAAGTCGTCTCTCAAGCATTGACGTTTAAGAGAGATAGCGCTCATTACACACAGCACAGACATTTTGCAGCAATTACTTATCTTGTGTCAACACCTCACAAACAGAACCCCCTTGAAGAATTTTGCGAATCAAGACACTTCTTATTTTCCGTTGACTGGTTTAAATCCAGAGACTAAATTACCGCGAATAACTCAACATCACCGAGCCATCTGGCTTTCCGCCCAGCAATATTTAATTTACGAGCGCAGATTAGCCAATCGCTCTTCATACATGTTTAACTGACAGGTTAAAATTGGTTACCTGGTTACTGAAAAAGAGTGCTGTCATTTAAAGTCTGCAGAGGGGAGAGCGCTTGATTTGACAAAATCTGTGTGAGATATTACACAATCAGAAATGGAAATGCAGATCAATATGAGTGTAACATTTATAAAATGGAAATCAAAATGTCATTATTTACTCACCTTTTGCGTATGCTGTTATTTTTACTATACAAAAAAGGGAATTAAAAAGAATAGATAAATAGAAAGAAAAATAAATAAATAAAATAACATGTAAATGTGTAAAGTATTATATTTTTTATTCAAGTAACATTCCAAACCTTTAAAATAAAATAATATAAAATGTTAAGGTTACCACTGCATTTTTCTTATAAAAAATACAGAGAGTAATATATAGTTTATTTATAGTTATTATGCATCTTTAATGTACTGTCATTATAAAAAATGTTTATTTAATTCTAACAAATATATTCCTGTTAAAAACTAACCAAATTAACTGAATTAGAAATGATCTGTGTCAGCATCAGTATTGGCCAAAAATGAATAATAACAATAATAATTATATAATATATATTAGAATATAATTTATTTAGTGTCACATAATCCTTCTGAAATCATTCTAATATTCTCAAGAAACTTTTTTTCTGTTATAAAAAAAGTTGTACTGCTTAGCATGTGTTTATATAAAATTGACATTTTAATTAATATGTCTTTACTGTCACTTTACATTAGAAAAAATCTAAGTAATATTAATAATTTGTTATATTTTGACATTTGTTTTGAGTTGACCTAGTTATAGTCTTGTTTTGTTACAAAGCAAAAAAGCGCATAACGCATGAATGCTCTAAAATGACACTTAAAGACTTAAAGAAGATCTCAAGTAGATTAAATTACTGTGTAGACAACGTCTCTCACTAATGCAAAACATGATGTGCTTCTTCGTTCTCACTCTAATCGCCATGGTGATCCTCCTCGGTGGGTAAGAGAATGCTAGACTGTAATGAGATGTTCCTATTGAATTCACAGCAGCTACTTAAATAGACTTGTCATATTAGATATGCCTCCAGACAAATTAGCAACCCAACACATTTGTGATTTCTTCACAAATGCAAGCCATAATCATGCCTTTACTTTGCAATACGCTTTTGTTTGAGGCGTATGCCGTTCGGAGACTTGAAAATGAACAGGACAATTTGTTGTGTGATGAAAGTGAAAGAAAGTTTCAACGCTCTGTAATGAATTTTAGAGTATCACCTGGAGAGACTTATCCTAAAGCTGAATTTGGATGTACGGCTATAAACTGAAGCCCAAGGATCCAATTATGCTATTCCTAACAACTGCCTGATTTTCTCAAAATGTCAACTCTCTCTTTGAAGAAATAAATAAGATGAATTTCCTATAAAGGTGTTTATGTTTAAGCCCTGTATTTGGCCGAAAGGACTCTGCTGTACACAACTGTCAAGTTGAACAATCCCAAGGAATAGTTCACTCAAAAATATCAATTTGCTGTAAAGGCCATCCAAGATATAGATGAGTTTGTTTCTTCATCAGAACAGATTTGGAGAAATTTGTAATTGCATCATGAGTGCTCTGCAGTGGATGGGTGCCGTCAGAATGAGAGCTGACAAAAGCACAACAATAATCCACAAGGACTCCAATTCTTTCAAACTCCAAAACATTGCTTCTGATTATAATATGAATTCTCTATCCAAAACGTCGCTTTCTACATTAAAAGTCATCTCGTCTGAATCAGGATAGAAATATTTACAAATCAAGCACTGTTTACCAGTGAAAACAGTCTAAAAACAACAGTCTTTTAAACAAATATCTCAGTGGATTTTGATGCAAGGACAAACTTTTTCACTGGAGGAAGTATCTTTAAGGGATTTTAGTTTTATTTTTGAATGATTATATTATGTTAAATAATGAACTGTTATATAATAATAATAATAATATGTTAAATAATGAACTGGAGATACTGGAGAACTTTGGATAACAGTGCTTGTGGATTAGTGTGATGTTTTTTTTCAACAGCTTGAATTCTAATCCTGACGGCACCCATTCACTGCAGAGAATCCTTTGGTGAGAATGTGATATACTGCTGGTATCAGGGCATAAGTGTACCTTGGTGCATTTTTTAGTATGAAAAATGTACCAACAAATACTTTTGACTGCAGTTTACAAGATATGATCATTAAAGATATGAACACTAGGCAGTAAAACTCTGACACCTTTCACTCCTTTTTACACAAATCTACAGAGCTTTGCAATTCGTAAGTCGCGCAATTACTTAAGGAATATCATGTTATGATTTCAAAACAATATTAATATGCTGGGATATTAAAAAAGGATGTTTTAAATGGCACGGTTGCATTAACAAATGCCTTTTTATACCAGTCATATATTTCCAACATCATAGAGCATTAACTTTTAGCAACAGTCCATGGATATTTTAATTCTGAACCGTCGCAATACATACCTATATCAACGTAATAAAAAATGTGCCAGTTGTTTTAGCGCCACTCAGTGAATATTTCTCTTTAAAACTGTTGCGAAATGTGTAGTAAGGCACACAAAAATGCACACAAGGGTATATATTTTTACGAGACCAAGATGGCTAAATATCTCTTTTGTTTTTTTTTATTCTTTTATTTTATTTTTGTGTGCAATTGCTTAGTTAAGTACAGTGCTTAAACAGTCTTAATAGGACATTCTTCTTATTTATCTTATTTCATATCTTCCAGGATTTTCTCTTTAAAGCAATTCTAAAGGCAGCCACTGACTAAAAACTTAATTTCCTTAATTCACAAATGCCATGGATATGTAAATATATTAACCGATTATTCGAGAAACCTCCAGTGCAGCACGTAATTAGCAACATTTTATTTTGCAGATCCAGTGCAAAATAAAGATAAGAACTCCATTAGGCCCTTAAAACACTCCTAGATAACACATTCAAAAAAAAAAAAAAAAACATTAGCAGATAATGGATTTCCGGAATGGATAATGTGCTTTTTTTTTATTTGTGGCTGTAACAGCAGCTGATGTGGGTTCAGCTGCCAGGATCGACAAACCGCCGGCATCATGTGATGCGCCACTGTCATCAAAGGCAAATGAGTTTACACGCTCTCTGACAGATTTACTGATCCCCACAGGATCGAATACAGGTCCAGGTCTATGAAAGTCATCATCTGTGGGGTGAATTACTTGTGGCTGGAAACTACTTCTTTCGCTAACCCACAATTCCCTTCTCCCTCTTTGATTTACCTGTGTACAACCTTACTTTCTCTCACCCTTCTCGCTTGGCTTTCTATATCTTCCTCCCTCCCTTCAAGGGCGGACGTTAGAAACAGAGATATGTCACTGCAGCGCCACCAGGTTCTCTTTCATCATCCTATTTTGGCTTTATTTTTTTTTTTCTCCTGTGCAGTGGTCTGTGAGGCAGACTACTTCTAACTCTGCCACTCTATCCCAGACGTGGCCCAGAAAGTATATTACGGCTCAGTTTTTGTGGCTACATCAAAAAAGGAAAAAAAATCTAAATATTGCAGGTGGCTTTATCAGTGAGACACTTCTCGTATTCCCCGAGCAACAGCACATCGAGGTCAGGCGTAAATGCACAGAGTCGGCGGCACTAAAGCTGTCATCAGTGTTTATATCACTCGGCCAATTCAGGGAGGACCAATAATAAGAGATAGAGAAAATCTAATATCAGCCACGGATCAAACCGCGCATGATTCATTTAGATATATTGCATATCACCTCCCCTTCAGCCTCTGCTTGTCCCTTATGAGGACATTTCTGATTGCCACCGTACTATCGAAATTAAATGACCTTTCTTATTATAATTTTGCACATAATAAGCAGCTAATTTAAAATATTCAGTCAGTAAAGGTTTCTATTTCCATAACCAGAATTGCAACTTTCTAGATAATGAAGCCCCTTCTGGCCTGTTGTGTGTATTTAACAGACTAAGGCTATTGTTTTGTTTTTTTGGGTGTCAGTGTGAACAAAGTATAGTGATGCATTTCTAATCTAATCTAACAGATTTGCAGATTATGCTAATGAAGACATAATTAGTCTTATAATAACACCATGGAATATATTAGCTGACCTCATTCACTAGTGTCGGAAGTTTCAAAGCAGACCTGTTTTTTTGTACGATAATGACTTATTTTAGTGTTACTTGCCATTTCTTAGTACTCATTTGAGAAATTTACTAGTAATTCTTGAGTGTAAATTTTTTGTAAATTTAATTTAGTGTACTAATAGTGAGATAAAACCCCTTTGTAAAAACATTTGCTTCTTTTCAGCATGTGCAGATCATCTAGTGTACACTACATAGTGCATACTAGTTTTGTAGTGCACAGTTTTATGGAAAAACGGGTTACACTATTTCGAGAGTCTATTTAGACATTCTACTAACTATAAGTAACTTTGTAACTACATGTCAAATACATGTAAACTAGTTTTCATTAATTCACAACTACATGTCTACTAACTAGTCTGTTAGGGTAGGTTAAGGGTTAGTAGAATAAATTGACAAATACCTGCAAAGTTTTTGATAGTCAGTATGTAGTATGTTGAGGATCCACCAAAATAAAGTGTTAGAAAATATTAAGCAGACATTATACTAATGACTGCTAGTTGACGTGTGCACTAATGTGCAAAGTTACTTAGTGTTAGTAGATGTCTAAAGTGGGCCATCAAAATAAAGTGTTACTGAAAAATGTTTCCAACTCTTATTGTACTCGGCGAGTATTGAAATACATAAATAGAGGGTTTATTCTTGCAAGAAGGCCAGAAAATCATACAGAGCATCTGCAGAGTGTGTCACAAAGAGAAACACTCATGCAGTCATAATGCATGCTCAGCATCTGTCTCCTTTTAGGGTATCTGTCTATTTCCCCTCAGACTAGGGCTCATATGCTTTTCTAAGTATTCAGTGCAAAGAAGCTAAAATGTAGGGTCTTCTAAAATAACATTATTATACTTAACTGTTATTTTTTTTTATATGTGGTATCAGCATGAACATCATAATAGACTTTTAGGAAACGTTTAGAACAGTATGGAAAGGATAAAATGTTGTTTTCCATCACATGACTCTCAAGCTTTACTTTCTAGGCCTTGAATGTGTCAGTTGCTTTGCTGTTTATGCAGGGTTAGCTCTCGGTTTTCATTAAAAAATATCTTATTCCGTGTTCCAAAGGTGTTACAGGTTTGGGACAACATGAGGGTGAGCAATTAATGACCGAATTAAATTTTTTGGTGGAACTATCCCTTTATTTCCATGTATATAGTAGTGCGCTCTAAAACAAGTATAGCAGGTAGTGTGCACTACAAAGACAATCATGTGGCTGTATATGCTTGCACATATTGGTTTATGGGTGGGGATAATTCAATTTAAATGGCAAAATATGCTCTCTTAACCAAGTTTGTTGATTGTTGACTAATACAAGTGTGCCATTCATGAGTTTTTTTCCTCATAGTGTACATTTTGAGCCTTCCAGACACAATAGAAACATTACGAAAGGTCTGCTTAGATCTGTCAGTTTCTTTTCAAATCAACCAATAGAGAGAGTTTGGGGCATTTGTTGATCCTGGATCAACATTACTGTCCAAAAACCTAGACTTATCCCAATCCCAATCCCTACCCCTAAACCTAACCCTACCCAAAAGGTATTGCTAAAATCAGTGGGAAATGATAGCTGCTTAACAAGTGTGTAGAAGCACCTACTGTTACCCTTATCATAAGCCAAAAACAGATATTTCCTGACAAATTATTAAATTAGTTAATTGGAATGTTGATCTAGGAACATCTATGGTGTTTAGCTGGAGTGCAAATTCACATTCGGTTACAAAAGTCAAAACTTAAAGACTTAAAATGCCAAAATATACAGCTGCAGGTAATGTGATAACAAGATATGCTTGTATAGAACTTTGATGGAATGTTTGGGTTTCAATCAAAACACTTGACATGGTAAACTAAACTCAAATGTTAACTCTTCAACGTCAAGCTCATGAAAAAAGGTAAGAAATCCCAATGGGAGAACATTTGTGAAGAGTGTTTATAATATGCTTTATTTTGGTAATTCCGCTTGTAGACACTAGTAGGGCAGAAGCTGCATACTGCAGTTTTTAATTTGTCTTTCAGAGGTTGGTTCCTCACAAGGTGTCTTCTTTCTAACTATCTCAGTGAGCTTTTCCTGGCTACTCTCGCCCTTGGCTTGTTCTGTGGGGGTTTGCAAGACACGAAGACTGTTTTAAAACAATATGTATTGTGAAGGGTGCTACACAAATGAATTGGAATTGAAATAATAGCTGCAATGGAGTGTCCCTAGAGTAGATCAAGTTCTTAAACCAGGGGCAGATTTAACTCGTTTCCATTATTCCTGTGGTACTTTCAACACTAAATAAATACAGCAACTCATACTGCAATAATTTATGTATCAAAAAGCAAATCATTAAAATCAACTGACTTAAAGACTATAAACAAAACACACTTTTAGATAATGAAATCAAAGAAATATCAGCAATTAGTTACTCATTTATCTGTAAATCTAGTAGGAAGTTGATTGTGAAGTATCTGCTACAGTTTTCTTTACTGCACATGATTAATAAATTCATTACAAAATCAGTTTTTCTAAAGCTCGCTTGTGATGCAATTAGTTTTTATTTCATTGAATGTGTAAATGGAGCCACACAATAATTGAGCAGAAATCCATTTCGTCATGCTTCTCTATCAGCCCCATAATGGTACAATTTCCTTGCTTTGTCTACAGTAATTACAGTAATACATATCACCCAATATTTCAATATGCTGCGACCATTTTGCTTAGTTATTGAACCCACTGACTTCCTGAAATGCTTTTACAGGAAATCTGATTATTGAGAGTTGTATTACCCACTGATGTGGTTACCTACTATGTTGTGTTTGTTGGTGCAGTTTTCAATGATAGAAATCAGTGTTGTGGTGTTACGAACTAAAAGTGGCTAATTTCTTCAGTAGCTCCTCTCACATGAAGCTTTTTCAATAATGAGCGACTTTTTCCAGTTAGTTGTATATCATTAACACCACAGCCTTTCAGCCAAATGAACTGAAACAATATCCTGTTACATATGCTTTAGTGAAAAGTTATTCTTTTTAGTGCATCCATTCATGCATGTAAACAAACAATTTGTTGATCAAATAACCAATCATCAATTAATAAAAAAACATTAATTTAAACATAAATAACATTTAAAAAAACATATACAGTATACTGTATATAAGTGCTGTCAAATGCTTAATCTCAATTAATTAACATTTAAATTACTTATATAAGCATATAATAAACTATATGTATATAAATAGATACAGGTAAATACAGGTAAACATTTTTAAAATCATACACTGTATATATTACAGTATATTATATACAGTGTATATATATATATATACTGTGTGTATATATATATATATATATATATATATATATATAATAAACAGAACACAAACACTGTGTTTGTGTGTATTTATATATACACATAGTAAATATGCACTGTACAAAAACATACTGTATACTATATGAAGAAAAAAGTTTTTTTTGGATGCCATTAATTGTAAATAACCAATTGATCAGTAGACAGTACTAATATGTATATAATTTGCCAATGGACATCTAAACAGTCTAGTTACCAGCATTCTTAAAAACATATACTTTTGTGTTTTACAGACTACAGGTTGAAAAAATTAAATGACAGCAATTTCATTTTAAGGTGAAATATCCCTTTAATGCTGCCATCACTTTTTATCCCTTTGTTTTGGTGCCTGATAAAGCTACTATGACTGTATGTAAGACTGTATGTAAGGACTGTATTCTCTTTAAATGAGCTATTACTAATGTTGGCTTCAGAATATTGTAAATCACATTGAAGGTTTTAAGACAGCACACATACTGTACACAGAGACACATGTACGGACACAAATACTAGCGTGTAACTGATCCTTCTGAAAAGCCATTCCAATTAAACCCTCTTCAGAGGCTATGATTAAATCGCCTTCAAATCATTTCTCATTGTCTCATCTCTCTTTACAAAATGTTGTTTATTTTCTGAAAGCCTTTGGGTCATGAGCTTTAGCATAAACACAACTTATGTTTTTTTAAATAATCAACCCATAATAAATGCACACATAAAAATATTTAAATAAACAAGTGACTCTTTAGATTTGCATTCATTTGCTTGATGGTGTTTTATATTTGTTTAGCATATTTCCATTAAAACAAGTGGCATGAAAATTAAACCTAATTCCTCCTCTGGGGACGGCAAAGTCAGAAGCCCATCCCTGCACAGAATTACTGATGCTCGTATTATCTGTCCAAGGACATGTGGAGCCGCAGAAGTTAACCTTGAATTGGTGGCACATCTGGTGGTTGAACATGTTGCAAGAAATGACTTTTCATAGTCAGAAAATGTAAAAGATCGTATTAATGGCAGGAGCAGCCAATTAACAATGCCTACATGCAGTTTTTGCTCAAGAAGAAAAGCTTGTTTTCCAGGCTGGTGGACAAAGTTGACTGAATTCTTTCATCTTGTCTGTTTTTCCTGAGTGACAGACACAGTAGAAAAAACACAGATATTTTCCTGTGGTGTGTGTTTGTTGTTTGGGTAAATATGTGCAGAATAAAAAAAAAAATGTCAGGGTGATAGTTTGACCAGAGAGCAATTCCTCAGCATCTTATTAAGGAATGTGTAACAAATGAAAGAAATAGATCACCCAAAACATTTATCCCCAGAAAAAGTAATATATTGGATAGAGGACTTGAATTTTAATTGTAAACAATTGTTTTAACTTAAAAACAGATTACTTGTGGATTATTGTCATGTTTTTACCAGCCCCCTTGGACTCTGACGGCACCCATTCCCTGCAAGAGGGTGCACTGATGAGCAAGAAACAAACTCTTCCACACCTTGGATAAGTTCAGAAAGTAAAATTTTGGGTGATCTATTCCTTTAACAATGTTAATAAATTATTATAATTTTCTTAATTACTCTTAAGTAAACATTAGATGTTGCAGGTATTAGTGCATAAACAATTAAATATAAAATCTTGGCCAGTACCTATAATAATAATGGCAATAAAACTCAAATATTAGCTGATAACTGATATATTGTGCATCCCTATTTAAAGTGCCAAAATACTGCATACAACATGTGCACTACATTACAAATCATCTGTAATCAAACAACAGCTTTGCACTTAGTCACATATCAACCATCACAGCAAACTTTGTCATCTAAAACTACTTTAGCTTTGGTAAGTGAACAATTCCTTTAATTTGTAATTAAAATGAACCCTATTTGTTGTGTTGCATACTTAAGAACAAATACTTGAAAATATATTCAACTTGCAAATTAAGAAGCAAATGAGCTCTGGAACTAATCAATAAATCTAAATCAGCAATTAGTGAAACTCATTAAAGCAGCTTTATTTACAGCCAATGTGCTGACTATTGAAACGCACCGGCCATGAAGATCTAATATGTGTAACGACAAAATTACACCTTCAATAATGGGAAAAAGGCTCAAAATTTCATGCTCCAGCTGCACTTTTATCTGCTAGAAAATAAAGAGTATTTGGGCTCTGTATTGAACCGAGGGGTTGGACTGTGCGGTCGTGCTCCAGTGCGTTTGGCTGATAAGAGCAGGTTCAGACCCACAGAACATCGGACCCGCCTGTGGATTGATCGAACTGGAGACGCTGTGATGATCTACAGCCTCATTAGTCTTTGGAGGGATTCTGGCTTCTAGTCACACACACACAAACAGTGTCACAGATACAAGGCTGCCACACATAATGTCTCTCTGTTTCACACACACACAGTATCACACAAAGCTGTCAGACAAGGTGATGATATCTGTTCCCTGTCTGTTTAAATCCACATTTGTGTTTGCTTCTCTCTAGCTGTTTAAGGCAAAATTAAGAAAAACTGTCATTTAGAGGAATGTTTAGTTCCCTGTCTGTCTGTCAGTACGAGTTATGTCATAACAACAGACTGGGGTCTTGTTCGGGGACCTGATTCGCTCTGATTAAGAGAAAACACCAATGAAAATGTCTATTGGAATTTGCATCCTAAGCCACTCCCCGTCATACGGGTATAAATAGATGACAGGTGCAACCACTTAGGCAAAGGGGTAGAAAATAGAATTGGGATTGGGCCTAAAAAAGAAAAAAATTTTTTTAAACGAGTAGTATTTCTGTTTTGTTTTTCAGTGAAATATTCTCAAAAGAAATTGCATGTACTTGAGAGGCAAAATTATATAAGCCATAAGACAAATAATTTTATGCTTAAAATAACAAATATCTGGCAATGAGAAGAAAAAGAAAACTTGTTATTTTTCTTGTTTTAAGTATGAACTTATTTAATCATTTAATTAGATCCTTTTATTTATTTATTTAAAAACAACACTTGTATATGTAAGTAAATATATTTG
The DNA here is from genome assembly GCA_032353835.1 of Enteromius viviparus. Taxonomy (NCBI): domain Eukaryota; kingdom Metazoa; phylum Chordata; class Actinopteri; order Cypriniformes; family Cyprinidae; genus Enteromius; species Enteromius viviparus. The sequence continues at coordinate 59,193 of JAUCNO010000005.1, forward strand.
GCGAATATTTTATATATATATTTTAGATATTTGTACTGTAAAACATTCATTTTTGCAGTAAAGAAGAGATCTAAAAAAAAAATAAAGTGCAAATCTGTTTATCATAAACAAATACAGTATGAACTGCATAAAAATGCAAATGTTTTGCAATTAATATTCTAAACTAAGATTACTATTATGGTTTCCATAACTAACTAATCATGAACATCTTGTCTTTTTGCAGTGGTTGAGCATTGTAACCAATCACAGAAAGTCTTTAGGCCAATAATTTACAAAAAAAACGTCCTAACAAGTGAGTTTTAAGCAGCCTGAACCACAACAGATGCTTGTTTTATGCATCACTTATGTTTGTGGTTGAAACTGAGTGCTGAAGAAACATCACCAGGCACTAAAAACAAGAGAAAAAAAGAAAAAAATTGAGTTCTTTGTTAGATATGCCACTCACATGCAAAATATAACACTGTGCATGAGTGAAACTACAAACTACAACACTCCCGTTATAATCAACAAAGCATAGAGATCGTAAATAAGACTTATTGTGCAGTTAGTTTTGTTGAATATAATGGCAATGCAGAACTCTGCTTGGACAGACAGTGAGCTCCTGCTGAGAACAACAAGCATCGGTGTGAACTTCAGTGACTGACAGCTTCAGTTGTTATAATGGGAACATTTTAGTATTGTGCCATCGCTCACTTTCTGTGTATAATTTATTCAAGATCTGAATAACAGTTTTTCAAGCTGCAAAGCACAACTGCTGTCTTTTTCACCCAAGTCAAAGCGCTTCCACACGAGAGATGTTTTTAATCGCTGCACGAGTCTGAAGCCTATTTTCACTCACTTTTGGCTGAGAGTAATCCGCTGTCAATAACTGCTGATAATTAGGGAATTAAAACTCTTAGGCCTATAAAAATGTGTCATATTATGGAAGCTCATATAAAAAGAAAGAGTGTATTACTTGACCCGACTGATAAAGCATTTTATAAATCCCATGTACAAGTGTCCAGCACATGCCTTTGGACATCGTGTTTCTCTCCTCGTACTCCAAACCTACTCAAATCACTGTGTTATTCTCCACCTGACCCCATCGCCCGCTTTCAGCTGGACACAGTAAAGATGTGTGGGAGGCATTTGAAGCATTTCACTGCTCAAGTGTAAAGAGGGGCAAAAGGGCAATCTCTCAAAGGTGAGATGAACTGAAGCCAGAGAAAGCTCCCCACTTTACCAGCTCACCTCTGGACCTCCATCTGGAGTCCCCTCACTCTCTCACTGCTGATCGGGATAATCTGGTGTTTAACAGAGACTTAGATTTCATTGCGCTCGTCACACATAGCTATTGTATGCAATATGACCTGTTCACACATCATAACTGTATTGATAAAGTTTTAATATTTGTATTTGCTGATAAATAAAACTGACAGCCAATCAGAATCCAAACAATCTTTGGCCTTTGACACAATGATGCAAAACATGGAAGGTCAGAGGTCGCAGAGAAACAGGTTTATACGTTAATAAGTATATTATTTATTAACTAAACCAAATCCAAACAACAAATTCAAATTCAATGCTCTTTAATGTGGTGTGATAGATCGCTGTACCGTTTTTACCTACATTTAAACGGCTACAAGTTATTTTACTAGTTACACTGTAGCAAATAAAATTGTGATTAAGCATGAGAAGGTAGAACTTACTGACACATACATGTAATTATCTACATCTGTATTATACAGAGGCAAATTGACCCCTTTTCACAGTGCAATATATAAACAGAGCGGTGTCCAAAACCATAGTGTTCATTATTAAGTGCAATCATTCAATCCCATGCTGCACCTCAATAACTAGTGTACACACTCAACACACTAAAATGCATTTTATTTTATTTTAACATGGTAATGTCTTAATTATTTATTAGCATTTTAGATAATTTCCTCTAATTATTGTATTAGAGGCTAGAGCTGAATAGCAAAACCATGTTAATGTGTGGTTACTTAAGTTCAACTATTAGGATTTTTATTTGCAGTAAACACATTTAATTTAGATAATTAAAGCATATTTAACCGAGTGCAGAAACTTCATTTTCTTATAGTATGCATTTTTTACCTTATTTGTTCAACGACTCCCAATCGATTCGTTCAACAATTCATTTTTCCAAACTCTTCCAGTGACTGGTCGATTTCATTTTAAGCAGTGTTTGTGAGCTTGTAACGCTCCAAAGTTCCACCTAGTGGCAAATAATGAATAAGCATTTTCATTCAGACCAATGCGAAAAGACCAACGAGCAGGCAGCTTTATGCACAGTGCACTTTCAGATTTACTGTGCAGGATGTTTTCATTCACTAAGAGCTCATTTTCAACAGGTCCATAGTAGAGGCATTTTAATGGTGACCTACTGTACCAAGAGACTGCAGATGAAAATTAGCCCTTGGCTAAATCTGGCTTAATGCATTAAATGGAAACATTTACGTTCATTACTGTACAGTACATGGCGCCTTCAAATTAAATATAATAATAAATAAAAAACATTCCCCTTTCATTCAGTCCATAAAACATTTCAGAATGAGGCTTTTGAGTTTTATGGATTAGCTTTGGTTATTTAACAAAAAATAAGGAAATAATGAAGGACTTTTCATTTGCGGTTTAAGTATTTACAGTGCTATAGTAACTTTTTTTTTTTAATAAATTGGATTCAAATTAATAACATCCTTGGCGAACATGAGTTCTTTTTTGAAGAACCTCTGAAAGGTAAAACTTGTGAGCACTACCAATTATACATAGCTGGTTGCGAGATATTTTACATGTTTCACTTAATTGGTTATTTTCATCAACATCAAGCCAGAATGCGGATGTGTAATTAGTTCTCTATAAAAAGGGTCGTTGCTACAGTGCATCAATTAACCTTCCCTATCATCTCACAGAATAGATAACATTTCTCACATTCACTCCTACTGAATAGGCCGCAGCGCACAATTAATCTGTGCTCGCTGCATTCGTTAGCACCGAAATCCGCCATTGTGCACATCTGCCAGACACGTTTGATGTCATATCAAGTCTGTCAGAGATTCTGCGGATCATCCACACGGTCGCCAGCTGCCCTGCGGCGTGTGTCCTTCTGTGAAGTCCAACCAGAAGGAAGAGAAGCGAGTGGTGGCTTTACATGGAGAATCCATACAGCACAGAGCTCAAGCTGCTAGGACGAGATAGACAGACTGAGAGAGAGATAGAGAGAGCGAGCAAGCAATCTGATGCTGTGGAGAGAGACCAGCTTTTGCACTGCATGTTCAATTGCAGCTGAGTGCTGTCAACTCCACTATTCAGCGCGAGCGGCAGCCATTCTCTCCCAAACACACATTACTGTCTCAACTCACATCAAAGAACAGAGCCCAACGGGAGGAAAATGTGTGACGACAGATGACAACTTTACAATACACTCTGCCATTAGCATGGCCTCCTCAGGCCAGCCTCTATGCAATTGTGCATTTGCATTGAAAAGCACAGCGTTTGTAAGGCTGTCACAAACTACGCACTGGAAAAAATGTTCTTTTTCACCCTGCTCCCTGGAAAATAAATAGAGCAGGTTTTGTGTACATACATTACACAGTATAAAAGACCTGCAGAGCTTTGCTTCCATGCAAAATCGAAACCATCAAATCTAGCGACAAGCTAAAAACAAGCAGGACAAAAAGACTCAATATGGAGTCAACAATTTTAGAGATATATTTTTCTGTTTCTATCATAGTTTATTTATAGTAATATATATATACACACCTTATACATACACATGTTCTTTTGATTTATCTATTAGTTTATATAATTTTTTTTAATATGCGATAATCATATAACATGTTTTAAAGCAACAGATCACCATGTTTTTGCTTTATTGGGGGTCTGGGAGTCTGTACCAGGAACTGGTACATGCTGTCGTATACACCGTCAAGCACATCCGAAACATGCTCAACGGGTGACATGTCCTGTGAGTATACTGGCCATGCAAGAACTGGTAGATTTTCAGCTTCCAAGAACTGTGTACAGATCCTTGCAACATGGGGCCGTGCATTATCTTGCTGAAACATGGCACAACAAAGGGTCTCAGGATCTCATCACGGTATCTCTGTGCATTCAAAATGCCATTAATAAAATGCACCTGTGTTCTTCGTTCAGATGCCTGCCCATACCATAACCCCACCACAACCATGGGCCAATGTAAACACATTGTAAACCTGAACAATGTAAACCGAGATTCATCTATGAAGATAACACCTCTCCCATGTGCCAGACGCCATCGAATGTGAGCATTTGCCCACTCAAGTCTGTTACGGCGACGAGCTGGAGTCAGGTCAAGACCC
>JAUCNO010000008.1:0-10319 GCA_032353835.1 Enteromius viviparus
TTTTGTGTGTGTGAGATAAAATTTTTTTTTATAGTTTTTATATATATATATATATATATATATATATATATATATATATGTATATTTGTGTGTATATACAGTCATGGCCAAAAATATTATTATATTTAAACTTTAAAGATATAAAATGTGTGCTTGTATATTATGTGACAAGGTTTTTTTTCCTGACTTACTCAGGTGATGCTGGTTCTTTCCTCCTGCGTCTCTCGAAAGCCTTGAAGGGACACAGATGTCCCGAGGAATGGCCTAGGAGCCTGAAAGAAGGAGATACCATCAAAGAGAAAGCCAACAGGTGATCTTATCTCAGCTGCTTGTCTCTGGAGAGAGAATCAGGCCAAAAACATATGGACGTTCAAACAACTGGCAGTGTTTTGGCTATGTTTGATGTTGTCCACTGGGATAGTTTCTCATTATGCCAATTTTTGTGATCAGATCAAAAGCGCATGAGAAGACAGAGAGACATTTGAACCCTCTGAGTGTTTTGCATCGTGTGGATGAGCTCTTGACTGAGGACAGCATCATAGTGGCTGATGGGGGGGATTTTGTCGGCAGCGCTGCATATATCATGAGACCCCGAGGCCCGCTTTGCTGGCTGGACCCAGGTTAGTGGCCGAGCTGTCACAGTTATCGCTTTTGCGATTCCATAGTATTATCATGTCTGTAGATTCTGTATGTAATTCTATTGTAGATTCTAATGCAAGTTAACATAAGATGTCTTAAGCATTTTTGAATTTACACAACAGCACTAGTAAACTTCATTACACACTTTTGATCTATTCAAAACATATATAACCATATACAATGAAATAATTTGGTTATGACAAGCAACATCATTTTAAGGTGCCCTTGTTACATGTGCTTACTATTATAATAGCAATTAATTATGCAAAATGACATGCATACAAAGCAAGCCTAATTCTAACCTAGTAAGTACATTAACTAATCATGCTCAGTGCCTAAATGTATAATTACACTGTAACAAGGAAACCTTAAATTAATGTGTAACCCATTTTCTTAATTTGGTTAATATTTATAATGACAAAAACACCAAAAGCAATCTGTGTTATTATATTTCTGTTCTTTTCTTGAAGTTATGTTCAGTTCTGTTACAAATGCAATCTCCATCTGTGTTTTGTTAAATCCACTCATAACATTTGTGTTCATAATGATTAGTGGCTTCTCTTTGCACCAGGGGCCTTTGGGACTCTGGGTGTTGGAGGAGGTTTTGCTCTGGGAGCAAAGCTTTGTCGACCTGAGTCTGAAGTAAGATTTTAAATCAAACATCAAATATTTCTTCCTGGTTAAAAATCATTTCATCTTAATGCGCAATACAGCCTTAATCCCATTATAAAGGAGCATGTGAACATACTGTAGCCAATATCTTGTTTACAGGTATGGATTGTTTACGGTGATGGCTCACTGGGATACAGCGTGGCTGAATTCGATACCTTCACACGTCACAAGGTAAAATAACACGCATAACATTCACTTACATCACTGAATTTTACAGCATCAAGTTCAGAATGTAGTAAAAAAAACATTCCAACGTCTACAACCTCTTAAAGGGATAGTTCACCCACAAACTTTTGTTCATCTTTGAAACACAAATGCAGTTGTTTTTAATTTTAATTTATAACTATTCTACTAATCCTAAACCTACCTTAACAGTCTACTCCTGAGACTTACTAGACATGTAGTTGCAAATTAAAGAGAATTAGCTGACATGTAGTTACAAAGTTACTTACAGTTAGTAGAATGTCTAAAGTGGACTGTCAAAGAAAGTGTAACCCTCTCTTGTTCTCCAAAGTGAGATTAAACAATGTTTATATGTGAATACAACCTTAAATTAAGTAATTTATAATGATATAAAGCGATAAATTCTCTTCAGAAGATTTGAATTTAATTGATAAACATTGTTGTGGCTTTTCTTGCTTTTCTCATGAAACCTTCTTGTTGCCTCACTTCAGACCCCAGTGATCGCTCTGGTGGGAAACGATGCGTGCTGGAGTCAGATCTCCAGAGAACAAGTGCCTATGCTTGGGAGCAACGTAGCCTGCGGTCTTGCTTTTACAGGTGAGAGGCTGGGGTGCAATGCAGTTGTTAAATTCTTGAATGTCAAAGCTTCAGTGTAAAACTTATCATCCACAAAAATGTTGAATGTCATCATTTCCAAAGGGATGTACCGTATATTCATAGTGAGGAGTTGCTTCACATGTTGTTCCGTTCCACCTCCTTCTTTGCAGATTACCATATTGTAGCCAATGGTTACGGGGGCAAAGGTTACCTGATTGGCCGAGAGGATGAGTCGCAGCTTGATGACATCATTAAAAAGGCGCAGAAGGAGTGTGGAGAGGGAAAGGCCGTTCTGCTGAACGTTCTGATTGGAAAGACTAACTTTAGGGAAGGTTCAATCTCAGTTTAAAGAGAAACACTGTGCACCATCCTTCCTAGAACCTCAAAGTCTTTCTGGTGTTTCATGCTCGAACCCTTTACTACATTACATGGATTTGGCTGATTTTTGAATAGAGTTCAAAGCAACAACATATCAGATGTTCATAAACATGACTAATACAATGTTCACAAAACTCGGTCATAGTTCATCTCAAAACTAAAAAGTAAAAGATGAAAGGCTTTAAGAAAATGATGTTTTCTAGTGTGACATTATATTTACCCCCGGCTCTTATTACTGTAAAGCAAAAAAAGGATATGAAAATGATATATATTCTTCAAATTGTATTTTTAAAAAGTATTTCTATTCAGGGGTAGTGTTGCATTTTAATTCATGCTAAATTTAAAATTATTATTTTTTATTTAATTTGTTTGAAGTTTTTGCGATTGCTTTTTTCATTAAGTTGAAAAGGAGCAAGCACAGTGCCTTCACTCTAGATAGCGTTTTTAAAAATACTATAAAGATCAGAAACCCTTACAAGATTCCCGGTGTGATGATCCAGCAAATTTGATTGAACTATCATTTTGAAGCACGACTTTATTTATCTGATAATAATGCATTGGAAGACTTGCTTGTGTTGTGTGAAGGCTTGCAGGATTGATTCTTCTGAGTGCCTGTGATTTACTGAATGTTAAACTGATCTTGGGAAATGTTAAACTGAACCAGAAATGCGCTAGAAATGCATCTGCAGTTATTTTGGACATTCATTTTTCACTAAATAATGAATCAAATGGGTCTTGTTTGTTTATCTAGTAATATTAGTGTCAGCCAAAGCAATATCCTGGTAAATCCTGCAGTATCAGACCTGGATATACCATAATCTCTTCTCCTAGGTTTGTGATTGATCACGTCAGCATCCCCCACAAAATGACCATATGAATATGGCTACGTGATTTATCAACATTTGTTGATGTATTAAAATCTCTAACAGTCCAGCAGTTTGCCCTTTTTTCCCTCAAAACATGAACCACTGGATGTCAGATTGTATCAGACAACTCTACTGCTAACCCATGACTTTTATCATTCTTCAGCTAGCTGTAGACATTGCATTAAAAAATTGAGAAGAATCTTGAGGGGGGAATCATCGCCGATTCTTAACAGTTACTTATTTTCAGTTATGTTGATGTTCAAGTGCAGTCAGTGGGAAGCAATCAAATACATGGCCAGTCAGTGAAAAGAGAGAACTAGAGGAAGAAAGTACTGGAAATAAGGATGCTACCTTGTCTCTACGCAAGAGGCTATAAAAAGCTTAAAGCTTCATTAACCACAGGCACATCATGAGCTGTCCTAAATAAAGCATGCCCTGCTATTAACCCATTAACTGTTTTATTGTAGGCAGCATTTAAATGGGAACATATCCTACTTTCACTGAGACTGAACCGCTATAAAAGAAGCAACTTACAGACTTCAGCTCCTTCTGCAGCCATCTGCCATTGAGCTGCCTGTGTGCCAATGCTATAAATGATTATCCAGTTTTTAACAATAAGACATATATTTTAATGATTTTTAATGAATTTTTAAGCTTATCAGATTTTTACCAAAAGGATAGAACACAAACTATGTATCTGTTATTTTGTATATAAACTCTATACAATAGTCATTATTTCTATTATCAACATGAATTTGGTATGTCACTCTTTTGTCAGCTAAGTGACTAATACACACCCCTAACTGAGCAATGGTTTGTCCCAAAACCATGTGACTTGCATCACATTTTTGCTTTGCCTTTCAGTGACAGATTTTGAAAACAAATTGGTAAGTGAACTCTGATTTTATTTAATATTTCATTTATAATTGTTCATATATTAAGAGTACATTATATTATGTTATTGTGCAAAAAAAAAATGCAAATGCATTTTTGTATTTAAGCCTGTTTGAGTATTGTAGTTTATAACTAATACAATTGAATCTGGGTATAACCAGCACTACTCTTCATAGTGGGGTCTGTAAGATTTGTGAAAGATTAATTTAAATTTAATAGAACTTAAAATATATTCTATTTGAAAACGGAATTGTATTAATGCTGAATTTGACTCCAGTGTCATTCAGAAATGATTCTAATATGCAAATTTGCACCTCAAGCAAGTCATTTTTTATTAATATCAATGTTTGAAACAGTTGTGCTGCTAAATACTATTATACATTTCATTAAGGATACTTTCATGAATAAAAAAGGTAATTGAACAGCATTCTCATTAGAAATCTCATTATAAAAGTCATTCTGATCAATTTAATATGTCCTCATTGAATAAAAGTGTTTTTTTTTTTTTTTAATAAAAGAACATAATCAACAATTTTCGATTATTGCTATAGATGTCTGCAGCGGAGAAACAGCAAAGATACAGTACAGACTTATAAGACATGGAAAGATGAAACCTGTTGCAGAGATGAGAGAGAACGAGAAACAAAGCAAAAGAGACCAATGGAGAAAAGCACAACAGAGAAGAAGACAAAGAAAATGAATGCAAGAAAACGCGAAGATTAGTTCAAAAAACAATAAATTTAAACAGATTCAAGGTAGAACACTGTTTAGCCTAAATTATGATGCTGTTTTTTCTTCCCATTTTATATTTTGTTATGTTATAAAATAGTAATAATAATAATAATAAAAAGTTTGGATGATCAATAATGTATCATTGTCAGTGTCTCACATCATTGAATTTGAATTACTACTTTCACACACTTTTGTGTTTGGAGCCACTGCCTGTAAGTGTGTGTGTGTATTTGTGTGTCCCCACAAGGATAATAATAGCCAGTAAATTTGAACTTTTGTAGGAAAATCTAGAAATGCAGAAAGTTTGCTGCGAGGTAGGTTTAGGTGTAGGGTTGGTGTTTGATGACAGAAAATACAGTAAAACCATTATGCCTTTTAAATGTCACTATAAAACATGGGAACACAATGTGTTTCTGTCTGCGTTTTTGTGATATTTCAGGAAACTATTTTGTATGATGGGTATGAAGACAGGCAGGGCAGGATTAACATGGCCTGGGGTCCCTAGGCTGCACCATTTCGTGGTGAAAATGTTCTGGACAACGTTCGTGTGTGCCCATGGAGGAAACCTTCAGGTAACGTTCCTGCAAGGTTAGTGTGTCCCCCTGGAGGACACCGTTTAAGCACAGTGAAGTGTTTGTGAATTAAGTATTTTCTCTCTCATGAACACTTGGGGGCCCCCCGGGAGCCTGGGGCCCCTAGGCTGAAGCCATATCAAGCCTGTGCATTGATCCGGCCCTGAAGACAGGTATTACAATCTAGAAGGTGACTCATGAGGACATTACCCCATGTCTCAGTTTTTCAAAATGCTTATAAAATATGGTTAGTGTAGTATAAAGCCATTACGCCCATATAATGTCCCCACAACTCACAAAAACAGCTGTGTGTGTGTGTGTGTGTGTGTGTGTGTGTGTGTGTGCATCAGTCTATATCCCATGGACACACGCGGGGGCGCGCACATCCGCTGTGATGCGCGGACACGTGAAGCCTGAGCTTATGTACACAAGAGGAAAGTCTCTGGACAGGTACTTCGCTAAAGGCTGCACTGATTCATTCAAGGCCTTTAGCGTTTTAGACTCTGAAGTCTGACTGGCACTGATACCCTACTGGCATCGAGACTTATATAGGAAGTCGATAAAAAAAAGTGTATTTTTGTAGTGTTTTATTTTAACATTAGTATAACGTTACTCCTTGAGTAAATCTAAGAAAGTACTCGGATACTCATTTTTCTCTCTCTGTTCATCTGGGTAAGTTATGTTTTGTAAGATATCCTTTTTGTTTCGGTAACGTTACCGTTGTTGTTAACGCTAACGTTACTTTATTTTTGTCTTATGATGAAGCGGATTGATGACGTTAAAGCTATTTTCCGTTAACGTCGTCTTTCCTTTCTAGTTGAACGAAGTGTATCTTAAATGTATATATTTTTATTAATTTAGGTTTTGTAACTTTGTAAGTTTGGCGATAACTAATATCCATGTAGACAGTAGTGTAATATTAGCCTGTTTGCTAAAGCTGTATTGTGTCACATATGGAACAAAAGCAACAGGTGACTGAAGTCTTTAATTAAACAGCCCCGCTAAAACCACAGAAACTAGTTTACAACAATAATCATTTTAATACTATTTGTAATGGATTACATTCAAGGATTTACAGACTTTTTTTAAATTGTAGCGTTATTATAATAATTAGATTATTATTGCGGTTAGCCGGTTAGCTTGCTAGCTCAATAGCTGTCTTGGATGTTTGGTCGGTGTTTGTTGTTAGGTTATGATTGATTTTATGGCCACCCGAATCTGTCATCGCATGAATTTGAGAAAATAACTAAGAAAAGCACAAAGAACATGCCCTGACATTTGCCCCACACTGTTGTTGAAGTGTTTACAACATATGACTGCAGCATCTTCAGATGTCTTCGTTACGTCTTGAACATGTGAATACTCCAAAACCTGTTCCTCTAACGAGGAGAATAAATCTCTGTGTGTCAAGACAGCAAAGGCAATTAGTTCAATAAAGCACTCAATTAATTAGCACTTGACATTGTTCTAGTTAATTCCTAACACAAAAGCTTTACACTCATTAAAAATGAATTCTGTCTGCCTGTCATTTGTTGTTTAGCATTTTGGTCCACTTTTTAATTGTACTCAATGAATTGTACTTTGTTTCTCAGGAGTCGAATGGCCTCTGCTGTTACAGTGAAGACAGAGAAGCGTCCTTCCCATGACTCTGAGGATGGCGACACAGTGGCTAAGAAGGCCAGGTATAAAAACAACAGATGTTCGTGTCTTGCTTTGCTGCCAACACATTCCCAAGGCGAGCCAAATATTCTTCATTGAAGTCAGCTCCTGTTTGCAGACCTGTTCTGACGATCATGTGATCTTTCAAAGACCTGTACCTTCTTATAAGAATGACTTCACCAGAAAAAAATGATAGTCCACCCAAAAATTAAAGTACTGTCATCATTTATACTCCCTCATGTCATTCCTAACCTGTGTGACTTACTATCTTCTGAATAACTCAAAACAAGATTTCTTTTAAAGAAACTGTTAACCAGTTTTAGTTCCTGTTGATATCCATTGTACTTTTTGTCAATTAATTTAAAGTCAATGGGATTTGAAATTGTTTTGTGACCAGAATTATTCAGTATAATAAAGTATTTTCTTTTGTATTTCCTGTAAGAGCACATAAAGAAGATACCTTCTTTTGTGTTTCACCAACATAAATTTTTTTTCTTATAGTTAAGGAACTCCTTTCACTCATTGTTTGTTTAAAAGCATAAGATCATATTTTTCTAAGTCAGATTAAGCCATGCTTTGCACGCAACTTTGTAGCCAAGTTCCATCCATATGGGTGTTTCCTCTGACCTGATTCCATTACCTCTTCCTTGGTTCACTAAAGGAAGTTGTTGCCCAGCCTGAAAACCAAGCGTGCTCCTGAGCTGGTGCTGGTGATCGGTACGGGGGTGAGTTCAGCCGTAGCTCCTCAGGTGCCAGCTCTGCGCTCCTGGAAAGGTCTGATCCAGGCTCTTCTAGATGCTGCCAATGACTTTGATCTGCTTGAGGAGGAAGAGAGCCGTCGCTTCCAAAAAAGTCTGCAAGAGGACAAGAACCTGGTACATGTTGCTCATGACCTCATCCAGAAACTTTCACCGGTAAGAAGTTTTTTTTGTTTTTTTTTTTTCTTTACACTTTTGAAGGAACACATACTCTTTCTCTCTCTCATATTTATATATATATATAATATAATATAATATATTACTTTTTTTAAGGTAAATGTAACTGTAACATATATAGTTTATAAACCGTTCGACTGACGTCTTAAGCAATTGCATAAAACAATGAGTATATTTTACAGCTTCGTTTAATATACCTTCTCATGTTTGTTTATTTGGCGCAGTTACCAGTAGTAAAGAGGAAGAAATGATTGGTTCACATGCCACTTAAACTGATGCGGCTACATTGATCTTTTACACCACATTTAAACGCTTGTAAACCACATATATTGTTATAAAATGGACAAAAAGATAAACTTTTTTTCTATTTTTCATGTATTTTGTCTGAATTTTATTTAATTTTGTTTAATTTGTTTGTTCCGTCCTCTCTCTCCAGCCGAAACGGGGCTATCACATGCCACCAGTGTTGTTGTGTTTGTCTCCCAGTCAAAACAGCACTCGGGGATTTATTCCTGTTTTTCATAGTCAAGCCTCAGTATCGTTTGCATCCAAACCCACCAGTGTCAGTAGAGGATTTAGATGGCATTAGACTTGTGAAAGGGAGTTAGGTAATGAATTTCAGCTCTACTGCTGTTGGCTGGAATGGCTGTAGCTGAACAATTCACATCAACAAAATAACTATCCTAAAAAAACATCAGCCTGCTGTCTGTCTCCACCCAGTGAATTTCCAAGCTCGGTTTGTTTGTTATTGTTAGTGTGAGGTCTTTCAGTGATTAAACCTACTTGTGAGAGTTTTGAGCCTCACATGAGCAGAGCAGTGGTGCAAAAAAACTGGGCTAATCTGAACATGCGTCCAGAACAACGTGCCGCGACTAGATGCTAGTCCTCTCAGCGTCGGCATTACATATTTCTATAGTTATGCATTCTTTGTAATGTTTGCAGGAACTCATTGGATGCCAGTCAAAATACATTAGAGCTTCGACATGTTTGGGCATGAACATATAAGTCACGCTTGAGACTTTCAGACTGCTTTTTTGATCTGACATCAATGTTATTGAGTCACTTTGTTGATAAGCACAAAAAAGAGAATTGCATGTTCATCTCATTTCTGAATGCTTGTTGCCCAATGCTGTTATTTTTCATTGAGTTCTTAAATCAGGGCTCCAGGAAGACTGTATTGAGGGTAGACACCATATTGAATTTAACACGTATAAAATCATGGCTGTAAGTAAGAAACTTAGAAAGGAAGTTTAAAGGTCCCAGATTGTCTAGTTTTTACAACTTTCAACTTTTTCTGACTGAAGTGAATGGGTGCCGTCAGAATGAGAGCACAAATGGCTGATAGAAAAATAAATAATGTTGAAATGAAAATGTCAAATGTTTTTTTCTGCATGTTTATAAAAGGATCCATTGATTTTGGGGAAAATATAATTTGTATGTTAATATTTTTTGGTCTCAAATCAGCTGTTTTATGTACAGTCTGTATCTGTAAATGCAGTTTTGATTGGTTTAAAAAAAACATTTTTCATTGCTATTTAATGTTGATAGCTTATGAACAGGCACGGAGACGGAGGTTAATACCAGGTGTAAACAGTTGAAAGACATTCACACCACTGAGATCAGAGGCATTAGCTCACGTCAGGTGTGGAGGTGCTGATAATTAGCCTCTTCCTGAGAAAGTGGATTCTGCAAGCTATTCATAGCAGCACCTCTCTCTCTCTCTCTCTCTCTGGTTTTCCATGTGTCTCTGCCAAGCTCAGAGAATGAATTCAGCTCAGTGTAATGAGATTGTGTCTGACCAAGACAAGGGCACTGCTCTCCAAACTCTTACATTCTCAGCACTCTCTTCACCATCTCTTGCATACTCTTGAGTCAAACATTTTGTTGAATTATTAGTAACTTACAAAAATAACCTAAATATTTGACTGAGGTATTCTGTTCGGGGTTGAAATGTTTATTGTTGAACACCACCATGTGTGAAAATCAAGCTAATTTAATATAAATATATATATATATATATATATATATATATATATATATATATATTAAGGTGCTGTGATGTTCAATAGAGAACATTTCAAGGCCTTTGCAGAAAATAATGCTTTTTTCCCCTTTAAAAGCCTGAAAAGTTATTTGAATAGTCCTGCAGATGATTTGTGTTTCTGTTCAGCTCAAATTTCTTTCTTTTGGTC
>JAUCNO010000013.1:0-16396 GCA_032353835.1 Enteromius viviparus
TATCTATCTATCTATCTATCTATCTATCTATCTATCTATCTATCTATCTATCTATCTATCTATCTATCTATCTATTAATCGCATCCAAAATAAATGTTTTTGTTAACATAATATATCACAATTGATCATTTGACAGCACTTATATATACTAAGCCAATTTAAAGTGGATCAAGAAAGTTGTTCTAAGACAAAAAAGGTCTTTGTTTTTATTTTAGGACAACTAATTAAATGTTTTGATACACTTCAAATGTCGACTATATATTGCACATTCATGTAAAATAATAATAATGGCCCGAACGGTGTGTTTCTTTAATTGGACTCATACGCACTCACGCCTTAATGAAATACCTCCATCACAGCGTGCAAAATCTGCTTGTGAAAGCACTTCTATCCCGAGCTATCACTAACTGACATTGATAACCACACCATTCCTCCGTGTACAATGAGTGACAGCCTGAAGAGTGACATCATAAACCTGGACACCCCAAGCAGTGGCCAAATCCCCTTGAGATCACAGGACCTCTGTGCTTTAAAGCCACTGTTTATAATCTGACTTAACACTGAGTCACTCAGGGTTGACGCAGAAGATTAGAAAAAATCTCAAAGAAATATGAGAGACCAGCTTTTCGTGCCTTTTGTTGCTGGTCTTGACCCCATGTGTCTTCCCAGTCGAGAGAAACTATAAGCTTAGATCAAGGAAAACATTAAAGGGAGAGAGAGAGAATAAGAAGTAAATGTATTCATAAAATCAGTAGGCCTTTGGGAATGGGATTTATGTAGTGCAAGCTGTTACCTTTCGTACGGGAACCTGTTTAAGTGAGAGAGACACTGAGGAAATTTGAACAGAAATGTTTTTGTGTTGATGCTAGAAGTAAACCCCGAATGCAAAAAAAAAGAGAGATTCTTTTCTGTCCCGTCTAGAGCGACACTCCCCCCCACAAACACCCTCCCGAACCCCATCCCATTCAAGTGAAGTTGTCCATTAATTAATCTCTATGTTTTTCTCTCCAAACACTTCTTCTGTGGTTTCTCTCTCCTTTCATGCTCGTTTTAC
The DNA here is from genome assembly GCA_032353835.1 of Enteromius viviparus. Classification (NCBI taxonomy): domain Eukaryota; kingdom Metazoa; phylum Chordata; class Actinopteri; order Cypriniformes; family Cyprinidae; genus Enteromius; species Enteromius viviparus. The sequence continues at coordinate 1,055 of JAUCNO010000013.1, forward strand.
ACACACACTCGGGAGCAGCACTATGGGAAAGAAAGCCCTATAGTCGGGCACAAGTGTCTTAATTAAGGCAGAGAATCGCAAGCAGGCTCAGCTTATTTGGGATTCCTTTCTTGCATGCCGAAAGAAGCCAGAGAGAAGTGTGAAGTTGCACTTTAAGTTCAGCTTGTTTGCCGCTGCCAGTATAAGGTCTTAATAGATACAATGACTTGGAGAGGTTTTCAAATTAAAACTGGCAAGACCCCTCCACGGCCCATGCCATTCACTCTTATTATTTCCAATATGAGGAGCTGAAAGGGAGAAGAATACAGCATCTTCAAAGTCCCCCTTCAAATAACCCTTGTTGGTAATTAACAGTTTGGATAGGTATCGTCTTAGTTTGTCGTGGAGAGCTGAGGGTGAAGGTTCTGGGTGTCTGAGACTCTCAATTCAATCGCTGAATTAAATTCTGCTTTATTTCCCAAAGAAGCTTTCCAGCCTTTTTGGAAATGTGACGATTGTTGTGAAATTAATGAGCAGAGCTCAGGAGGACAGACACGTTTGTCTCTGGATAAGCTTAGGGGAGAATCTTCTTGGTCTTTCATAGCTCATGAGATTTAAAGTCATCACTAATGTATTATTTCAGTAAATGTAAGTATGTATTTAAGTTTAAATTCATTAGGACATCGAAGAGACACAAAAGAAGATAATTGTATATAGCATGGCTTAGAGCATCTTGAAAAAGCTTGAGTAATTTTTGAGGTCATATTGAAATATAAGGTTTGAAATCTTGGAGATCTTTTTTAAAACTGTAAAAAGTAAAAAATGTAAAAATATCAAAAAATTGTATTCATTTAATTTCATTATTATCTCTGAGAAACATTCAGAGTATTTGTAGATTAATATTAACTTTCATACTGTAAGGATCTTAAACACCATGCACTAGCAGTTTATTATTTGTTTTTAATATCATAGTAAAACTTTACTTTAGCTTCATTAAATGACTTTCTTTAAATATTGAAATAATTTTAAATAATTTATCATTTAAATAATGTATAACTTTATCATTTAAATGGCTTTCTTTATATATTAAAATAATGAAAATAATTTATAACTTTACTTCAACTTTTTCATTAAAAGGCGTTCTTTTATCTTGAAATAATTTAAAATAATTTAAATAATTAATAATTTTGCATAATATAAATTTTCTTATTTATTATAATGCATAATATTAAATAGTGCATAGTGCATATTAAATAGCAATTTTAGATGATTTTACAGCCACAAATTTAAACCAGAATCCTGCTTAATCTCACTCGCTATAAGAAGTTTTCAAATATTGAAAAATTCTAAATTATTCTAAATAACTATAACTTATAATTCTTTAAAATGTAGATATTTAATTAGAGTACTTTAAGATTTTACAGTTTCTCTCCAAACAACAAATCTAGAAGCAGTCCAATAGTCTTACAGCTTACAAGTCTTTGGGCGAGATTTGGCTCCATGTCTATTAAGAATACTGTTCTCTTTGAGACGACGCCTCTGAATTCATCCTCATTTTCACTCATCTTTTCAAACTGATTGTTTAAATCAGTTTGAATCTCTTGTTTAAATCAAGAGATGGGAGAAACCATCAGTATGTAAATTGCACGCTCATATGAGACTTGCCTATGTCGCTCTGTCTATTGAGCCACCCTTTCCATTCCCAGATTTACCCCTCAGAAAAAGAGAAACAATTATTTGGATGACAAAAGAGTGGGGGGTAACGACTCGCAACGCACGCAAGAGAAATCACATTTGTGGGGGAATTACAGAATAATTACACATATGCCCGGATTGCCAGCATTCATGGGCTCTGACAATATTTTAAGGATTAGAGATGTTAGTGGCGCGGCCCTCTGCCAGAAAAGGAGCTCGCGGATGCATTCAAATGCAAAAGCATACCGTTAGGAGGGGGTAATGCCGTCTGTCTGTACCGCTCCATACACTTTTGTGAAGGGCGTCCCATCCAACAGATTCGGCCACTTGATGCCCAGATCTGCTCTCAGAGAAGAAGTAGTTAACTAAGACGGACAGCCTCTTTAGGATAAAAGTAATTATCTTGAAGCTGATAAAAGTACTGCTTGACTGAAGCCTTCTGAAAACTATAACAGGCATATTTTTTTTGTCTTCAACGTAATCCGAAAAGTTGAATGCATGACATGGAACAGTTTGATTTGGAGTGGGAACGAAGTTAAGATGGTGGTGTGTTTTTGCTGATTTCAAACAATGCCTATATCAATATGAAGGCCAAAAAAGTAGAATCTTTTTAACAGGAATTTATTTTTTATTTTTTTATTTACATAAACATGAGTTATGGGTTGATGGGCTGCATTTGTGGCATAATGATTGTTAGCAAAAATTAGTTTAATATAATAATACAATTGAAATAATTGGGCTAATTTATGTGAAAGCAGAAATATTAATCTTGTAATATAACAAAAGCTCCAACATTATATTTTTCTGAGCTGTAAAGATGTTAATATGAACATTATACAGCCATTGCAGGGTTTATGCCTTCTTGTTATCACGGCATGTAAAATTTTATATAAATTTACAAAGAAAAGATAGATATGTGATTTTATCACACATTATGTTTAATTGCTTACTGTTCAGGTCTATGTAAGAAGTAGTGCTGTCAATTAATCACGATTAATCGCATCCAAGATAAAAGAACTGTGTATGTTTATTATGTATATATAAATAAACACACATGCGTGTATATATTTAAGAAAAAAAACTAATTTATATATTAAATATATTTATTTATAGTACTAGTTATATAAATATATAAATTTTTAATAATTTGATTAATCTTTTTACAGCACTAGTTAAAACAAATACAAAAAAAAACAGATTTTTATACTTTTTTAATGAAAACTTGTTACAGTAAACATCACGCCACAACTGTTTTTGATTGAGTTTAAGATGTATTTACACTCATAATAACCACTGTTCGCATTTAGACCGAAAAACTGTGTTCATTTTGAATAAATTTTGTCTGTTCAAAGCGTTAAAAGCTGTAAGCAGTGGTATCTCGTCCGTACGGTCCATGAAATTCCCTCATTGTTGATGTTTAGACATGGAAATGTAAGGCATTCACAGGAACTAAAGGCATGAAAATGGATGAAATTACAGTCTGTTGGGGTGAAAAGGCCAGAGCAAGCGAAACACAAAGGCACATATTCTGGTGTCAAAAGTCTGGTGGTGGCTCTCTAACAGGTGAAGGCCTCTAGTGTGTGGCAACGGCACGTGAATGTGACCGGACAACAGGCGTCCTGCTGGGAAACCACAAAGAGGGAGCAAACACCATAACCACCAAGACACTGAGCGCATCAAGTGCCGGCTTTCACTCTCGCCTAACCTTTGGACTTCTTCAAGTGTTACAGATATGGCACATTTTGGCAAACTAGTAGCAGCCAATGGGAGATGAATGACCGGTGAACGCTTTCATTTGCAGGGACCCCTTTTCAACAGGGGCTAATATGCGGAGAGCAGGCGTTGCTTGGGAATAGCCACAAGTTCCTCTTGGCTTTATATCTTCGTGTGTGTGGGTGTGTGTGTGACGGCAACCCTTGAGAAATCTGATTTGGGGCCCTGACTGAAAGGAAGGCAGGTTGAGCGTGTGTTATAATCTTAGAGAAGGTATGGGGAACATGACACGGCTCTCAAACTCAGAGCAAAATATGCATGTGTTTGCTTTCTAAGGAGGACTGTATTTGTTTTGTTTTTTTCTTATCTGTATACTTTTGTCAAAGATTTGTTGCTTGGACAGTTATATACACAGATCAAGCACAAGATGATGAAAAATGGAATGTAATCTTATTGATGATATATTTATAAATAAAAAACTAAACATTTAAAACATTTTTAATGTTAAAAGCTAAAAAATAAGTACTAAAAAAAAGTAAGAAAAAAAAGTACTAAAATATTTTACTCTTTAAATACGTTTATGCAATCATTATTTTCAAAAACAGTTTCAAACATTTCTAAAGTACTTTTTTTCTTTGCCAAATCCATACACTTTTGCAGTATTGACACACACACACACATATATATATATATATATATATATGATAACAAAAACTATATATGTGTTAATTTATAAATATATTAATGCTTTCAAATGATTAAACCTGCTTAATTGCACCTAAAATAAAATATTTTGTTTACATATGTATGTGTACTGTGTATATTTATTATGCATATATAAATGCACACACATACAGTATATATTTTTATAATATTTATGTTGATACATTTATATATATATATATATATATATATATATATTCATGTTCTTATATTTTACATGTAAATACATTTAATGCATAACAACTTTTTATGAAATATAACCATGCATGTGTTTATATTTATTTATACAAAATAAATATACACCATATTCACACATACATTGTTAAAACAAAAAAAAAACAAAAAAACGTTATTATATAAGAATTTTGAGCCTTTAAATACAAATTATTTTCTTTTTCCTAATCTGCTTTCATTTATTTAATTTCATTTAAAGATGCTGTCAAGCTGTTCTAGATTTTATTTTATTTTATTTTTTTCATGACATAAATGGTGAATTTAAGATTAATTAATTGGTTTTAAAAAAGAATACTAATTGATCAACAGTTATTGCTATTAAGATGTGTTGATAAAATCAATATAATAAATATAAGGTGAAATGTCTCAACCTATGTCTTTTTTAATGTCTTGACATATTTCAAAGACAAAACAATATTGTCTAACTACCACTTTTTTCTTATTAAAGGAAACGATGACATTGGAAATGTAATGACAATATATACAAATAAGCAACTAGATTGTACCATCAAACACTTTTGAAGTGTTAAAATGTCTCTACTAAAGGCCTGCACTCAGCTGCACAAAACGTCTATCCATACCGACTCAAAACAGTGGGGAGGGGAAGAGACTTTCTGCCCTCTTAGAGGCAGCCTCTTGACATCGGTCCCGACAGTCAGCCAGGGTGTTGATTAGTAACCCCCTGCCCGAGGACGCACTCGCGTGCCTGCACCATTCGCTACCTCCGGTCCAGGTCTCCAGCATGCCACCCTTTTGAGAGAAAGTCAAACTGCGGCCCGAAACTCAGCAGAGAATAAAAGTCCCCTGCGCAGCTTTGGACGTCCAGTGGACTTCCATTCAAGCCCTCGACCTCCATGAAAACAGCAAAATCTGAAACCAAATTTTCAATCACCGCATCCCGTTCGAGTGCGAGAGAATGGTGGCCTTCCATCTTCACAGCTCCCCCCACTGATCCCTTTGTTCTCACTGTGGCCCTAATAGTCTTTAGATTTTGCTTTGACCCAGTGAGCGTTATAGACTGCTGAAAGACTCCCTTTTGTCCCTAGCTTTGCGAATGATAAGTAAAAAAAACTTAAAAATTGTCAGTAAAATTCTAAATGAAAGCAGAAATGACATATCCTTTAATATGAAGGCACCAAAAATGGTCTGTATGATTAGCAGCATCAGTGAGTTTGCTATTGAATACGCATTTCCTAAACTACAAGTTATCGGCTCAATGGCATATAAAAAATATACAGGAGGATCCATGTTTTATTCAAAATCAGATTTATTATCTGGATAAGAAAGGGTCCCATAAAAATGTTAGGATGGCTATTGAGAGTCCCCTGGCCCTTTGTGAGCAGGACCCCTCCTCATCTGAAGAAGGAATGATTTCATGACTGACTGAGAATGAAGAACAGCCTCAGTTCTCAAGTGACTATTTTCCTGACTCTCTCTCTCACTCTCTCTCTAAGCAGTAACACCTACATTGTATGCAGAGAGACAGAAAGCATTGAATGGCCTCAAAAAGAAACCCCATTCACTTCAAGGCAGCTGGGCAGGCCAAGTGTTCAGCCGGCCTCTTTACTCATGGATGGGTTTTTGTGCAAAGCATGAGGAGAGGCCTCCAGTGCTCCTTCTTTAAGTAGAAGAAAGACAATAAATTTGTCTTGTGAGCATTGCTACTGCTCAGTTCTTCCATGTAGCTTTACACTGTGGCCAATATACAGTTTGCTTTTCCCGGATGGTTCTTGGGCCTCTGGGTTGATCTGATCTGCATTTTCGGCGTTGCGCTGCCAGGGGCTTGAATGCGTCTTGAAAGACGTTCTTTAGAATGTAGAGGGGGTCAAAGGTCTCGCAGGAATGTATAGATCCTTACTGCCATCAGTCTTGACCATCAGTGGACAGCAGAAAATAACACTGAGTCTAGAGTGGCTGTTCACTTTATGAAGTCTCCTCAGAAAAGAAGAATTGAAGTTCCTTTTTGGCCTTTTTTCCTGTTCTGTTCTTTTCTTTTTCTATACCTCCATTTTTAAAGCATTGTGTTTTCTTGGCTTCTGTCTTCTTTCACCTATGGAAACTCGTTTCTGCCTCAGTTACTAAAGGTCATCGTGAGATAAAGTTTAAAATAAGAACTAAAGTCATGCCGTTGAAGTATAAACTCAAAATTACAATAATTGGCAAGAAATGAAGTCACAACAGGAAGATTAAAAGATAAATTGTAAATTTTAACATCAAGTATAAAGTAATGCAATAAATCAAACGTTGGTCATGTAGTGTAGACAGTGAGTTAAAAATGTAGCGACAAAAATGTACTCCTATTGTGGGATATAAAGACACAGTTATGAGAAATAAAAGTAAAAGTAGCTTCTATATTTCAATATTTTGAAGGGAGAGATTAAAGTAAAGTTGAGAATATATGCAAAATATATCATATATGCATGTTTTTTGTAATCTTAGAGTGATTGTTGATAACAAACCGGTTTTCTGAAGTGTCTATAATATGATTTCCTCTGGTATACCTACCAGGATGTCAAGTATGCATTTGTTGCTGCCACATTCTCTCTCCATAAGGAATTATTTCTTGTGGAGATTAACATTCATTTGTCGTGCACACATCTACCCACACTTTCTGAAGAAGTGGCTTTAACTTTGATGTGCACAGCTTTTGGGGTACAGAAACAGCTTGTTAGCCCAGGCTTTCTTTGGCTCCGAGAGGTGGGAGCCCAATATCATGCACCTCTTCAGGAAGTGTGCGCTGAAAGCACGGAGCAGTGGGGATTCCGGCTGGATTCCACAGGACCAGCAGGCTCCACTGCTGGCATTATCCTCTCCGGGCAGGAGATCCCGGGCCAGAGCACCCCCACTGGTACTTCCCCATGCCTTTCAACCCCACGGCCTGCAGCACACAGAGAGGAGATTAGGATTAATCTCAGGTCCGACATGCTGATATTAACACCACCTCTCCCACTCTTCACTCTCCACCGGAAGAAGCGGTACTGTCGCATCTGTTTTTTGGAAGTTGAGGGTGGTGAACACTTGAAAGTCTAGGACATGGATTATGCCATGTCTTAGAAAATGGAGACATGTTCAAAGGTCTGGCCTTTTCCAGGAATGAGGATGGGAAATAATTCTTATACCAGCCAAAGTGGTGTCTAGTTCACTTGGTTTTTAAGGTGCTATGATCCAGCACCATAAATGTCTTCCTCAGTGGTACAAAGAGTTCATTTGCTAAAACAGTTAACTCTGTTTTTAACGATTCTCAAAAATCATGTTTTTTTCATTGTGAATTTCCAGTTAATCTCAATCAAATTGCAGTTGGCTTATTTTGACTAGGTTAAAAAATTACTTTACCAACACAATGAAAACATGATAACATAATAAAATCGATTTGTATGAATTGTCTTTTTTTGCAAATAAACTCTTCATATATTAATCATGTACAGTATGTTGTTATTCGCTTTCAGCAGAAGCAGCTCCAGGAAGCTTATGAAGAAGGGTCTAAGTCTCCAAATGACATTTTGACACATGACATATTAGAGTCAACATTTAAAATGGATGAAATTCTTTCATCAAAGTTGTACCAGGACAACTTGTTCTTGTCTTAGGACAACTTTGATTAACTTTTTTTAAACCACTTTAAATGTAAACTACTAAAGACACACACAAACATGCATACATATATTTAAAATAATTATATAGAAATGTACTTGTTGGGGAAGTTATTATTTTGCCATTTATTAATTTAAGGTTCTATTCCATATAATTGAAAGTTGTTGTTTTTTTTTGTATAGGGTTGCATGTCTTACCTGTCATCTTTTTTATTTAAATTATATATACATATTAACCCTTTATAGGGCACTCACTGAAATAATTGGAAATTCCTTATTTCAACCCTGGAATGTTATCAGAGGCTATAACAAGACTTTTGTGACTTTATAAAAATAATAAAAATTTTATGTTGTAAATATAGGTCAAGGAAATTATCTGTTTTCCCAAAGAGGGCATATATTAACAATGTTAAAAACACACATAAAATACAAATAAATACATGTACATGTACACTTTTTCTCATTTAATTTATTTATTTTTTCCCCTTTGTTTTATTAAGGTTTTTTTTTATGTGCCATAGTCGCTTGTTTTCCAAAAGCTGGATATATACGAAAATTTACAGTTTAGATCTACTGAAAACGAAGAATACTGACAAATGTAAATATATAATAACAAGTAAAAATAGCACACTAGACTAGGTGGTAACACTTATCTTAGCAGTAATAAGGCGTAAAAATAAACACCAATGTATGCCATAATAATATAAACTGGGTTAAAAGTAATAAATGAATAAGATATATTAAGTTAAACATTAGATTTCACTATTTATGGCTTGATCATTTTAATAAATCTCCCACTGAATCACTGCATAATGTTATACAAACCGGTGCATTATTTGTATATACTAGGTCCGGGACTCGATAAAAAAAAAAATCAAATTAATTACAGGCTTTGTAATTAATTAATCGAAATTAATTGCATTTTAATCACATATAAATATTTGACCTGAAAACAGTGAGTTTTTTCATATGGATTTTTAGTATACCATTGAATAATGACTGAATACATAAGCTTAAGCAACAAAATATTGTTTATTTTTGTTCAACCAAGTCCAACAGACCAATATTGTGCCATGCGTGATTTCACATTGAGCCATATATACTACACAGCTGCGTTAACGCGTTATTTTTGTGTAATTAATTAATCTAAATTAACGCATTAAAGTCATGGCCCTAGTATATACATAAAAAACCACTTTGGGCGCATGTCTAAATATAGACATATACTTACCTAAATAGGGCGTATGATCAAATATGATCACACAATTTTTCATGTCACAGCCTTCACTAATTTCTAGAAATGTTATGCATACAACACCGATCTCAACATTTAACACAACTATTCAGCAATATAATGCAATTTCGTTAACTTAGCATTGTTCGTTTCGATGCTATTTATATTTTTGTAAGAGTAGGTATGAGTGTAAACACATACTTTTCAAACTCTGGAAGTACGCTGATGTTTGAAACGCCACGGGCAACTCCTGATTGGTCAAATGCCACGGTGTTGCCATCTGTGATGTAGACTGATTTCTGCTTATTGGCTGGAAGAATTCCATGTTCTAACACAAGCTCATGGAAAGGCACGAGACCGCTATAATGAATGATTGATTAAGTTACCAAATATAGTTCCTTGCTTAATAAAGGGTTAATATGATATGTTTTAAGTTTTCTTAATCTCACATTTTACCAAAAGAGTTTCTTTGAGTTCATCTGTCTCAATTTTATAAATGTTTGAGTATTGAAACATAAGATTTTATTTACATTACTCATTGGCCAGCCACTTTTTATAGGGTGTCTTTTTCTTTTGGTGATACATGTAAGTACTACACAAAACAAAGCTCCTTGAATGGTTCTTTCTCTGAATTTTTGTTTGTATAGAATTCTTGAATTGGCTGTTTGCAGTGTTGGGGAGGTTACTTTGGAAATGTAATAGGTTGCAAATTACAAGTTACCTGTAACAACAGGGGCGGTCCAGGACCACAAATGGAAAAACAAACATGAAATGTTTAGAATGTTACACATGGAAAAACAAGACCTTGCAGTGAGTGGGTGTTTGGCTGTAGTTTATATGAGTGTGTGTAATCAGTATGTGGGTGTGGTCATGAGGTGCATGTGTGTGTGAATGAGGTGCAGGTGTGAGTGTGATCAGTCCAGGAATGAGGCATGATGGGTGATGGAGTTTGTGAGCCCCGAGGGAGCCCTGTTGTAAACAACGAGGGCTCAAGCTGGATATTATTATAAAATGTAATAAGTGGTGTAACTATTTCAGTTACTTTATTAAAGTAATGTAGACTAACTGATTACATTTTTAATTACTTTTCTAAAATTCTAACAAATGTTTTTAACTGTTACGTTTAAACCACTTCACAATAGTACTCTGCAAATTCAAACAAGAGAGCTAATGAATAATGTTACATTATTGTGTTTATTTTTATTGTTTTTTTTTGTGTTAGTTGCCTGTTTTAAAGTTATTTTTTAGTCAAAATAACCCAACAGCAATTTGACTGAAATGAACTGGACTACACAATGAAAAAACATGTTTTTAATGAATAATGTTACATTATTATATTTATGGATAGCTTTTATAAACATAATGGGTTATTTCAAGAGTATGAAAAGTTTGTGGTCTTTGCGGACTTGCGCTTTTTTTTGTTGTCCATGAAAATCTTTTCAATGATTATTACAATTTTGCGTTTTAGAAAGTAAATTATAATCCAAAGAATACATAATTACAGTTCAAATGAGTGTTCAACAAAAGAGAGATTAAGAACCAGAAACGTAACAGAGTCCACAACAAAATCCTATTCAAAACCTGCACCATGTGAGAGTGCACGTCATTTAAGGCGAATTACACCACCGTAGCACTTTTGCTTTGTTGTCCGACTCAACATATTGCTCCAGCAGTGGGAAAAAAGCTAAATGTCAGCGTCTAACGTCTTCTCACCCTTACCCCTGTTTGCTTATCCCTGTGAGAAAACCCACTCCTTCACAATGTACACGTTTATTTCGCACATTTGCGTACATTTTCCCCCTTTAAGGCCTGACCAGGGAGAAGCGCAGGAATAGGACCCGCGCACACACACACACACACAGCCAGGCCTTGAAAAGGCAAAAGTTCTTTGCTGTTATGCAAATATAGCAATCTGTAAATGGTCGATTGAGAGTTATATTTGAATTAAATGAGGCTTTGCCTTTTCATAACGCTGAATTGCAAGCCAAAGTCTCAATACAGAATCCCCACGCCAAGGCCATGCATATTATGCATTTGACGAAATGTGAACTGACACAAATACCGTGGCTCACTTTCAATCCGATTACTCGGCTAAACCACATCAATACCAGCCAGCCAACGGGCGCTGGCGTCCCCCATTCAAGTGGCCAGCGAACAACCCCGGCTCCTCCTCAGTACACAAGCGCCTCAGCTACGTCTGCTTTGCCCCATGTTCAACTTATCAGGCGTACTCAATAGGAGCCTTTCGACAAGGTTCTCTCCCCTGCTCTCTAAATTCAGGTCTAAAACAAAGCTAAAGATTGTGCTGATGGGCTCAAACTCTCAACACCACCCTACAGCCCCATACAAGCATTTAGCTTTAAATGGGGAGTCCTTCCTCCAAGCACTGAATTTTTTTGTTTGTTTGTGTCTCATTTTAAGCTCATTGAGTGGCTTTTTCTATTATGAGCGTCAGCATGAAAAATGGCACAGGTTAGCATGACCAAGGGTCATTTTATTTGCAGCAGTGATTGCTTGTTAGCAACAAGCCCTTAATTTAAAGTGGTCTTGACAACCACGAGGATTGTTCCTTTTTTCAGGCTGCGTAGCAACGCTTGGGCTTCCCCAGAAACACAATTTAACTAGAGCCATTTACAAGCTTTATTTCAAAACAACCTAACAGGTGCTGAAGAGTCTGAAGAGATTTGCCGTAACTGTGAAACTTTATGAGATTAAAATGAGAAGAAAATACATTTTCCACATTGATGTGGCCTGAGCTCCCATGACCAATTTAAATCTAATGAACAGATTCTGTGACTGTGAGATTTTTTTTTTGTGTGCTTGTTGTTTTCTTTTAAATGTGTATGGTGAATTAGCTATTGATGGGAATTGTATTGTAATGAATTTAAAGTCTTATCTTTAAAAGAACAGAGGATGATGAGAAATATATTATCCATGGGAAATTGATTTTGAATTTTGAATATTCTAATATTCTAAGAAAAGCAACAAAAACTGAAATACACATAAACTCACACATAATTTTAAACATTTTATTAATGCTTGTGTTTCTATCAAAACAATTAATGACTACTATGCAATGATAATTAGTCCTAAATTAAGGAAATGGACACATCATGTATTGAACATAAAGATTGATTGCACAGTTTACAATGATTAATCATGAGATATAAAAAGTCAAACATATATCACAAACCTATACGAAAGCTATTTTATTAATTGTTTTGATATTTATTTTGTTGTTTTCTCACTTTTAGCATTAGACACCTGTTTTTGTCCATTTATAATATTTTTCTTGTTGACATTAGTCAGACTAGACGCCATATTTGGCGAATGAAAACGAGGCTGGGGTAAGAAAGCATTTCGATAGGTTGTATCAAGTCTACTTTGTTTTCAAGAGGTGTTTTTTTTCTGTCACCTCTATACTTCTGTCTGCTCAATTATTTTAGATTTTTCTAATAAATATATATTTTTCGTGTTTTGGCAACCTGAACGATCAAAAGTAACATTATAGCTAAATATTACTGAACGTGCGCCTCCTAACAGCATAATTAATAATAATTTAGCCAAAACTAGTTTTAAAGCCAATTTACAACCTTACACTGCTTCTTCAAATGTTTCTTCATTTGGTGAATTGTGAGGCCGCAGAGACGTGTTGCGCTAAAGCGGTCTGAACGGAACAGGTGTTTTGTCTGACGCAAATCAAAACGCTTTGTTCTGCAGACTTATGTTTGCTCCGGCGTTATGTTTAATGCAGATTTAATATCAATTTAATGCTTGTCAATGCTTTTTCTGTGTTCCGTCCTGGGATCTTCAGAAACAGATGCTGGGTCTGTCTAAAAGGGGTTTGCACGAAGGGCGGCTTAAGGTGTTAAAACCAGACTGAAATGCGGTGTTTAAATGTTACTTATTAATGCAATTGTCTCAAATCTAATAACAATTTGGATTGAGTTATTATTACTCTGTAAAAAATAATAAAATTATTATTATAATTCCCACACATTATAATTCATATCTTTATTTTAACAAAAACTTTGTTTGCAATAATATTATAAAAGTTACAACTTTTACTTTTTTTTCCCAAAATGAATATATCTTTAAAATGTTTTATTTATTGCTTGTTATTTCACTTGTTGTTTATAGAGACCAAAAGTACAAAATGCGGATAATAAAATGAAGCCAAATCAATATCGATTCATGTCGTTCAGCTCACCAAGGATAATGACCTCAGTACAACCTGTAATGCAAAAGCGCGGGCGTTAATGTCTGTCCGGAGGAGGGAAGGCAAATTTATGTGGATATAATATCTTAGAAATGTGTCTTTAATGGGTTTAATTCAGCGCCCGACCAGCTGCACTCCCTCTATTTGGTAAAGAGAAAACAATCGTGCCATGGCTTGGAAAGCAAGCAGAAATTAGTTTCGGTCACCGAGGCTAAGCTATATTTCCTGCAAACCATCTGCTTGATAGGTACAATAGAGGGATTTTCAAGTGCAAGAAAAAGAATAAAGTGCTTTGAACGTGCAGAAGTCCTCTTGGGTTTTCTGAAGGTGACGAGGTGTCTTAATACGACTGCCCCGGGCGGTGCTAAAAACAACTGATGCAAATCTAACGGTTGTATTATTTGGTTAAAAATTGAATAATTACATGCTAATCACTTATGGGTCTGTTGTTGGCGTGTTGATAGATTTTAATACTTGTTTAAGCTGCAGCAAAAACTGTCAATAAAACAGTTTGGATTCAATTAAGAAATTGATTCAAATGTGATTCAACAACGATTTATCGATTTATATATCCGTATTGTCAATCTATTAATCTTTTTTTTTTTTTTTCTAAGTTCTGGTTATGTTGGCCACCGTAAAAGACAGGGATACTGGGCCGTGATAAGGGAATTACAGCTGTCCCGAAATTACTTGCGCGATGCCACAGCGATGGCCCCGACACAGATTTCTCTGCTTTTACTAAGATGGTTGCTAAGACTTCTTAAGATGGGCTAAGACGGCTGTCGAGCTGATCCCGTTTTGAAATATTGTCTAAAGGGCCAGTATCACAATCCATTTGTGCGAAAGAGCAACGCCTGGCGCATAATTTCACGGAGATTTACTCGCCGTGTCATCGCTCAGGGCTCACGCGGACTATGTCTTCCCCTCGTCTTTTTTCCTGTCCAAATCAAAGCGCACGAGTTGACTCCGCGGAGATAAATGTGAAGGTAGTTGCAAGAAAATGAATGGATAGTGGGACAAATCCTGACAGAGCAGCGGTCAAACGCCATTAGTCACAGGTCTTAGCCCACAGGCTTAGGGATTCACCTCTTTTGGTGCATCTGACAGAAGAGAGCGTCTGTCCCAATAAAAGCCTCCAAGGAGAAATCCCTTTGTTCGCACCTTTTCTCGTTTTATAATATATTTTATCAGTAGGCGTTGGTCATTTTCCCCCTGCGGTTTAGCAGCAAAACTTGAAAGGTTGTGCTTTACCATAGCACATTAAACCTTATCCACGTGTGGCGCAGCATGTACTCTGACCCAGCTCTTCACACAATGAAATCCCTCTTTTTTACTCTCTGTAACTCAATGGAATAAAATGTGTGTGACCTGTGAAGCCTAATTCAGTCAACCATGGAGGAAAGAAATGTCTTGAATTGTCTATCTATGAGCAGAAACGATCGAGGGCTGGCAACATTGATTTGTGTGTGTGTGTGTGTGTGTGTGTGTGTAGTATATTGTAGTAATAGTACAGTATTATTAGTTTTATTTACAACTTTAAAAAATTATTTCACAGTGTAGCTATCCAGCGTTAGCAATTTTACGAAGACCGTAAATTGACTGTAGCCTACTGTAAAATGTCTTCATCTGTAACCTTGTCATTACCACACGATTAATTAGATATTTTTTTTTCCAACGACAATTGAAATTAAAGTGGTTGAAGAACGTTAACTGGTTGTAACCCAGCACTATTTTACTTCCAAGTGGACCGTTAAAATGATTAACCCATCTACCTGTTCATTATATTGGTTATTTTAAGAGGCTGGTTTTTCCTCTAATTTATTATGTTTCAAGGTGTAATGATTGTTTTGCGTTTCGTAGGCAAAACAGAACGTGTTTTTATTTCAGCATTAGTAATGGCTTGACTATGATGATGATTAACTATAGACTACAATGTTTTTTTTTTTTCGTAAAAG
>JAUCNO010000014.1:0-22210 GCA_032353835.1 Enteromius viviparus
ATTACTCAATGACGTAATCACACAAAGTAATATGTTAATAAGAACCTATTTATTGTGCATCTGGATGTAATGTTTTACAGTAATATAATAAATTACAAGATGCCTCAGAGAGTAGAGACATGACGGGCTTAGGCTTGTCAGATACTACGTAATGACGTCACAGATCAGTCATCTGGCAACATTTAGCTATACTTTTCAGGCAGTGTTTATCTACTTTTCATTGGAAATAGTTGGCAACACTGCTTCTTGGTTTTGCTGTCAAAATCATGTGAGTGGGTGAACTGCAGATGCTCTCGATGAACACTTCTTGCCTTAATTTTGGCCTCAAAGACAAATTCTTCCTCAAGCCATGGCTACGCGTCTAAGGTTCTCTCTACTCTCTTTAGAGCACAGGTTATTACACTGTCAGCTCTTCTTGCTTCTGAATATATGATGGAAATAGCATTCAACGCAAACCTATATGCTGATGGCCCTACCTGATTGGCTGGGCTGAAATGGCATTTGTTTATGCAGCTACACAAAAATAATCAAATCATGATTCAGTATTTTAGAGTTTTTACAGTGTGTGATTGTGGAGTAGCTAGTAAGCATGGAGTAGGATGTAACCAGCAAAGCTCAACTATCAGATCTATCATCAGAACATTCCCCCAAGAAAACCAATAAGTCTCAGTATTCACAATACTTTTAAAATATGGCATTACTATATAGAACGGTGCACAAACATTTTCTCATTCACAGTAGTAAAATGTTTACTGCATATTTAGAATTGACAGTGATTGACAGAGTTGGCTGGAGGTAATGCAAGAAATTAAATATGGCTTACCAAAACAAATCAGGTTATCAAAGAGAAAAATGTCATCATTCAATCAGAAACAATAACTGAGTGAAATGCACAAAATATGTTCAGCTATAGCACTGTAGTGAACGGTTCATTTTTGTGCATACGTAATAGTAATGCTATTTACAGTACTGTTCTGCAGACTAACAATTTCAACAAAGAACTAACCAAGTGATTATTTCAGAAGGTGATTTAGTTGAATGCTGCTGTAACATGCAGTACATTTTTGTCGATGAGGTGGTACTCATTCTGACAAAAACCAAATGCTGTGGAGAAGTCATTAACTGAAAAAAGACCATGGTGTTGTGTTTTGGTGATTTTGAAAGAATCAGAATCATGACTATCAGTTTTGATTTTTGAGTTTTTAAAATTGACCACTTATTTGTGAAATCATATTAAAGAAAAGTATTTTTAGAAAGATCTAAACTATGATCAAAGGGATTGGTGACTATTTGTTAATGAGGGATTTTTGCTAAGATTTGTGTTTTTAGATTTGTAAGAAACCTACATACATACAGTCAAATATATGATACAGTTGTTACTGGGTTACTGGGTTGCTGGAACATCTTGTGGCCAGCAGGTGGACCCATACCAAAAGTGATAAGTAGCTTGAGCAAGCGTTCAAGAGGACTGCTGATCACGTTTTAAAAATATGTCATGGACTAAACTCAAAAACAAGTTAAAGATGTGTTCTTTTGCGAAGCTATGAAGCTATAAATCAAAAATAATTTTGGTGAAATGAATTTATTAATTTATTGTATTGCTTTATAGAATGTTATAATAAAAAAAATGTTCAATTAACAATCTGAAATATTGAAGAAAGCAAGTTAGTTTCGAAACCATATTCTAAAATATCTAAAGATAAAAGATTGCATCAGAGGCAAAAAATAAATGAATAAAAAGGCAATTGATTGACAAGTGTATGCTCAACCAAAGGCATGCTTTCACATACACAAACATATGCACACACAAACATAAACAGAGGCAGCAGGTGCTCCTACTTGGGTTTTAATTACATGATCTCTGATTCATCTAATTGATATGCTAATGAGGGTGTAATTAATGCATGAGAGAGAACATCCGCAACCTCTATTAATTAATGAGTAATCATCATATATGCCCTTGCATATTTAATCACACATGCATTTATCAGGTTTTTGTTTGTTTGAATTTGTTTTTGAAGAAATGTTTTACGTGATCCAATCATCAAGAATCATGGTATATCCGTGCAGTTTTAGTAATAATAACATATTTATTTTTTACAAAATATGGAAAATAAAAGGGACAGATTCCCTGTTTAAGGTTGAGCCTTGAATGTTCAGAAAAAAATAATATTAAAAGTAAACCAGTAATGCACTTATAAAGAGACGTTTAAGGTCCACCTAAAACAACAGCAGAATTGTGAGTTACAGGTTACTACTATCACTACATACTACATAATTTCATTTAATAAAGTCACCTCGTCCTCTCTTTTCTTATCATTTCATCTCAAATGTGGCTATTGATCCCAAACACTCAAATGTGAGAGCAACAATCACTTTCTCTTTTGTCTCACTCATACATGCTCATCTGTAAATGGTGAATTAAGCATATAGGTAATGATATATGACTGCAGGCATGCTTTTACGTCACTGCCATAGACTGAATGCTGCTTTAGAGCTGTGGGTGATTGATGGCCCAACAGAATACGAGACAATTAGCTAGTGGATTTTCCCTATATTGCTGGGCATTGCGTGGTATCCATCTGCCGCCACTTGGTATGAGTTTAATTTGTTATTCAACCAGCAACCGTCTCAGCATAATTAAGACTTCAGTTATATGTCAGTTAACACAAATCCATCTATCCCAGTGGATGAACTCTCTCATATTTCAGATATTTGACATTGTGGAGTATTTTAGTTGTTGTTTGTTTGTTTTTGTATTCTGTCTTTAATTCATTTTTAGCTAGTTTGTAGCTGTCCGATCTCATGAATGTGGGTATAAATAGTAAGCAAAATAAAAACGAAAAACCGGACATGCAAAAATGGACTTTGGCGTGTGCATGCTACGCCATGGGTATTTAGAATTGTAGAGTAGGTGCGTATGTAAGCGAAAACTGCGTAGCATATGCACGCCAAAAACTACCAGGTGTTTTCGTTTTTATTTGGCGTAACCTAAATACGCATTGAACGACTGTTTCTGTGAAGGACAATATCTCTTTTTCCTGTGGATGAGAAATTGGGATATTTTAGAGGGGGGGGAAACGCTATTTTGAATAATATCATAAACTACCTTTAGAATACACAGCATTCTCTAATAAGCTAATTTTAATCATAGTGACACTGTTATTTTATATAAAAATTTAGAAACTAAAAATAGTTGTCATATATGGTGGCATAAATGATTGTTGTCTCAGAAGTAGCCTAGCCTGCATATTCTATATTCTAACAAAAATAAGCAAAGACGAACATGCACTAGATTCATGTGAAAATGTACGCCAAAATTTATTGAGTGCATTTGTGTGAGAGAAACAGTCTGTTTTTAGAGAAACACACAAGGGACGTTTTCCTGTGTTTTCCATCTGCCATTGACGCCCAGGACACACAGAGAGGAGATGTGAATCCAGAAGAGTTATAATATACCTCAATAAAGCAGCCTTTAACTTTAACTTAAAAACCTTATCCTCCAAATCTATGACCCAAACCTTTAACCCCATTTAACTCTTTTTGTCAAGAAATTCAGCAGCTCAGTAGGTATCTCAGCTTATTAATTGCATTCAAAATACTTATACAAAATACATAAGTATTTTTGCAGGTTGCTGGCCAGGTCAAAGTACAGGTCTCAGAGCTAATTATTGAGATTATACAGATTATACTCTATTTATTTAAATATATATTTAAATATATGAATATATTAAGCCGTACATGCACACATGCATTGATTTGTGCATTGTGTTGTAAACAGATGCTGTTTTCATGTATAACATTAATTTACTGGTCAAAATATGATTTAATTTACTAGTCCTGTTTGTCAATAATATTGTTCAGAGAAAGATATATGGGCACTTTTGCTTAAAGGAATAGTTCACCGAAAAATGAAGGTTTGGAACATCACTTGCTGTTTTATTAAACCAAAATCCACCCTCGTATTTGTTTAGAGCTGTTTTTACTTGTTAAAGTTGTTTGATCTGTGCACATTTCTCTCCTGATTCAATAGCTTTAGCAACACTTTAATAAAGGATTTGTTTATTACAAACAAATCTTTTCGGTTTGTATGGATGACTTGTTCATTACTTTTAATACTTGTTGACTTTTATTAGCTGCTTGGATTCTCATTCTGACGGCACCCATTCACTGCAAGAGGATCCATTGGTGAGCAAGTGATGAAATGCTAAATTTTCCCATCTGTTCCCCATCTGTTCCAATGAAGAATGACACTACATCAGGCTTGAGGGGAAATACATTTTCAACACATTTTCATTTTCTGGTGAATTATTCTCCTAACTACAGCCCTGTCTTTGGTTTGTTTGAATTAACGTATAAACCCAAAAACAAGCTCTAATGTTTACTGAAAGAAATAAACAAAGATGGGAATCAATGGCCATGTGGAAAAGGAAAAAAAGCCTTTAGTGCATCCCAGAAATATTTTGAAGTGCTAATATGAAAACATGATCACTTAAGCATTGATTCCTTGAACAGAATAATTAATCTTTCATGTTTCTGTCCTCTTGACTTAGAAAGAATATATTTTTTCAACACCGACAAACACATTCTTAATAAAGTTGGACATGAATAAAATATTCCCTGTATTTTTAACAACAAAACTCTATAGTCACTACTTTAATATGAATAACAAAATGACAACATATAAAAGGTTTACAGAAAAACAAATACAATTAGATAATAATAACAATAGCAAATACAATTATGGTTCCTTATATTAGTACTTAACCTAAAAATATAACTTATATAGTTTCTGTCATTAAATAAGTCAATATATGAGGTAATCAGTTCATATACCTAAACCTAAATAAACATTTTCTGTTTCTCTAAATGAAAAGCCTGATATATGCTTTCAAAAACACAATTTCAGTTGAGGGATGTAGATCTATCAGCATATAGTTTAAAAAAAAACTGTTTTGACACAACTGACATCCCTATTACTGGCATCTACTGCGGTGAAAGTCTATTGACCAGTGTCAAGAACATATGGCCAAAAATGTGTAACAGTCTCAAGTCTCATGATTTCTGATAAAATTATTCCTCTTTTGGCATTTTGTGGCTGGAAGAACCTTTAAGTAACACCATCCCTTTGGCAACCTCCTCACAATCAGAGGCAAACGGTGTGCATAGAGTGGACATGTTTTAAGAAGGTTCCCAAAATCTTTTGAAGATGTCGTTGTCGATGTCTCTAATACTCTCGATGGGTCTTCATCAGAAGATTAGAAACTGTATCCTGCTCACTCTGTGTGGCTTGTAAGAGACAACATTGATGTCAGTCCAGTTTTTAGCCACTAACTGTAGAGCTTATGACTGGAAAAGACTCTACATTGGGGGAACCACAAGGCCTGTCATTGCTGGAAATGAAAGAAAAAAAAGAAATAGAGGTTATAACAGTAACATATAGCTATATCAGATAATTCAGTAAACAGTTATTACACTATGCCTATATCGCCAAAGCAAGAAATAAGTTATTATCGATACAAAATTTTGTGTTTACATATGACATTTAAAGAAATAGTTAACTCAAACATGTTCATTTTCTGGAAAAACTTTTATCACTTTAACATTACATCACTTGCTTAACAATGGATCCTTTGCAGTGAATGGGTGCCGTCAGAATGAGAGTCCAAACAGCTGATAAAAAACATTACAGTAACTCCATCAGTCCATAAATAGATGTCTTATGAAGTGAAAAGCTGTGTTTGTGAGAAACAAATTCATCATGCATATTTTTAATGTTTTTAACATTGTTTGAAACAAAAATTTAAACCTTATGTATCCATAATTTTGCTTTTTCCAGTAAAAATTGGTGGATTTTAATGTTGGGATGAATTTCACTGAAAGCAGTTATGTAAGCATTCTGATGTTTTATCAGCAGTTTGGACTCATTCTTACAGCACCAATTCACTGCCGAGGATCCATTGATCAGCAAGTGATTTGATGCTAAATTCTCAGAATCTGTTCGATAAAGAAAGAAATTCAAGTAAAGTAAGAGGGCAAGTCATTTTTTCAGTTTTGGGTTAACTGTTCCTTTAATTAGCACCGTTTCCAGAAATAATACCTTTCTCTTCCTGCCTCTAAGGGCTTAGAGAACCTTGATCAAAAATATTATCAGTAAAGCTGGACAGAAGATCTCTAGTACCTCTGAAGCTAGAGCCTCCTGAAGTTTGACAAACAGGTGATAGCGAACCCTGTGGTCTCAGGACAGGAGCAAAGGCACTTTTTTGTTTGTTCGAGGATGGGAACGAAGTAAAGGGCAAAAGAGAGGATGAAGAACTGGAGCCAGGTACAGTGGGGCTAGATGGCATGACTGAAAAAAAAGTTTTGATGATAAAATTTTTATTTGGTTGTCAAATTTCATTCATAATTTATTCATTAATAATGGCAGGGGAAAAAGGTGCAAAGATTTGAGTAAAACTGAAAGGAACAAACTCACTAGCATAAGGAGAGCTGTTTGGTGAGGCACTGTTAAAGCCAGGTGACCCTGAAACACCCAGACTACTCATGGGCACTGCTCCGTAACTCGCACTCATGCCTCCATTGGATCCATAGCCTGACTGCTGAGGGGTCGATGCTGAAGGGTAGCCCCGCGGTGACAAGCTGCTTGGATTTCGG
The DNA here is from genome assembly GCA_032353835.1 of Enteromius viviparus. Taxonomy (NCBI): domain Eukaryota; kingdom Metazoa; phylum Chordata; class Actinopteri; order Cypriniformes; family Cyprinidae; genus Enteromius; species Enteromius viviparus. The sequence goes on from JAUCNO010000014.1 coordinate 6,655, forward strand.
GTATAACCTTAAAAAAACAGAATTTTTTTTTTTAAACAGAATGGTTTGAAGTACTATTTTACTGTATGTAATATGTATAAAAAGTCCATAAACTGGTATTTCCATTCTATACAGCGTATCCATACTTTTTATCTAATTTGAAGAAAAGAAAGAGTACCAATACAAGAATAAAAGCAAAGAGAAATTTGGTCATAAGTCTATGCCTGTTTCTCAGAAGGAAACACACACAATATATATATAATATATATATATAATATATATATATATAACAGCAAATTAGTGTGTGAAAATTCAAAGATTAAATTCAAAGATTAAGTTAACACTTGATTTCCACACTTTGTCCACCACTTTTCATATCCAATGACAGAAAAAAAGTCATTTAACAATCATTTAACTGTTCAAAAGAAACTACAAACAAAGACAAAGACTTTTGAATATAAGGGCAATTGTGTTAGGGTCTTACCTTGGCTGCTGGTTTGCCCAGGATCTCCAATGCTTACACCCAGCTGGGTGGGATAAGAGCTGAGGCCCATGACGCTGCCATGGACAGGGGAACTTGGCATGGCCTGCAGCTGACTGTGAGGTCGTGGCACACTGTACAGAGCCTCAGCTATGTCTGCTGCCCGTTTCAGCAACATGTCCTGCGCCAACAGAACATCAAAGAAAAGTTTTGATTCAAGGCAATACCCAAAAAGAAAAACTATTGGGTGACATGACTCATGTTAAAGGGATACTTTACCCAAAAATAAAAAATGTAAAAATCATTTATTCATCCTCAATTTCATAAATTTGATATTTGCAATCAAAGAATAAACAAACTCATACTGATTTGAAACAGCTTGAGGGTGAGTGAGTAAATGATGACACAGTTTTCATTTTTTGGAGTACTATCCCTTTAAGAAAATCAGCTCGTGTTGAATGAAGACAGGGGGCATTAATTTGTACTTGCAAATAAGGACAATTTGTTTAATTGACCAAAGTTCCTTGCTTCCATTGAAGTACAAATCATGCTCTATAGAACATTTGATATTATTTTGAATAATATTCATGTTGAGATAATCAGAAAAAACCATGCCAAATAGAGTCCATGCCAAACGGGACTAATTCTCACTACTGACTAGTGGATTATTACCATGCCTAGTGAACATAACGGCTGTTTATTTGTACTTATCAAGCACATATTCTGCATGAGCATACTGTATGACTTCCCAAATTAATTCAATATTATTAATTAATTAATTAATATTATATCTACTGAAATTCAGTGGTTACCTGATTGCTGGTTGCATTTCCATAGAGTGATTCAACAACGTCCGCTGCTCTTTTAAGTAACATTTCCTAAAAGAGACAAAATCAGTTGAAGAGCAAAATAAAAAAAAGTTATACAGCATATGTTTATAGTTGTGAGAATTTAGCTATATTTACAAACCTTTGCCAATTTGTCGGGGTCACCAGGATGTCGAGGGATCAGTTTTTGAAGTCTCTGGAAACCGTAGTCAATAGTTGGCTCATTCAGCGCTAGAGACAAGCACACTAAGTAAGAATCCATTCATCTTTAAAACGTCCCTCTAGTCTACATATTCCACTGTCTGCACAGTATGTAATTTTATAAAGGAAACAGGTAAAGCATTTTTTATTGTGCAGTTAAACAAGCAGTAAAACATCAGATGACACGTTGGGCCACTCAAATAAACATGCTAATGTTCTGGTGTTCTGAAAGTGGCAAAAAGCCATAATGCTTTTTACTTTTGAGAGTGGATGTCTGGCTGTGTATTTACCTGTATATATAAAGCGCCCTGGAGCTCCTTTGCAGAACTGCTTAGATTTGTAAGATAGCGTAACTTCTACAACCCCTGGTATGTGTCGAGGAGGAGTTTGAACTCGGATAGCATGAGGAGTGATTAACTGTGACAAAAAAAGCAATTGTTACCGAATACTGCTGCTTAATACTTGAGGCAATGCACAAAATATTACAAAAGTTTTCCCTATAGCAAGTTAAAGCTTGCTTCGATAGTGCATACCTCACTCCACACGAGCATGCTCCCGAACACCACTTGCAGACCGTCAAAGAAGTTTTCCCCAATCACAATTACCATAGCCCCGCCTGTAGTCCAACCTTCACTAGGGCTGATGGCTTTGATACAGGGAGTAGCTGTAATAGAAAAATGACAATAAAATTAACATGAAAGATCTAAGAAATATCCCTCAGTAGGTTATACTTGACAACAGAGGTATACTCGTTTCTACTCTTTCAGATAATTTAGAGCTGCCCTTTCAACTTCATGGTTAAAAAAAGATTCAGTCACTTCTGAATCTCACCGTATTCCATGTTAGTCTCCACTGTCTCATTTGAATCCGTTCTACGAGAGCGACGTCCATGTTTAGAGTTGTTGTGCACAAACATATTATCAGAAATGGCTAGCACAGGACCATCCACACTGACTGTAGTCGACAAAACCACCTATTGGAATGCAAAGAAAGACTTATTAATGATACAATTTAAAGGAAATGCATTTAAAATATATTTAAATATCATGCCATTAAAAAAAACTGATTTGTTATCTCAACATAAGATTGATGATATCCTAGCAATGTTATCTTTAGAAACATCGGTAACACTTATTTTAGGGTCTCTTAACTAGATGCTTATTAGCATACATATTACTTGATTATTAGCCATTTATTAGTACTAAATAATGCATTTTTCTACATTCTGCATCCCTAATCATCTCAATAATCCTATTTAATCCCTAATCCAATACCTACACTTAACTTCTACCTTATTGACTATCAATAAGCAGCAAAAAAGGAAGTTACTGAGGGAAAAGTCATAGTTAATAGAGACAAAGTGTTACCGAACATCTGCTGCAGATTTAAAATTCAACATTTTCTACGTGTTTTTGAATCATTTGCCATCAAAAGCATTACTCAAATAAAAGTCATTTGGTTTATTTGGCTTATTTGGTTTCGACCAAATAAGCATCAATGAATATAAAATGATTTCTTCCAATTGTAAAAATAAGTCAATAAAATAAATAAAACAAAACACTGAGAAGTTTGCATGACAGCTAAAATCCCATACGCTTATTTAGAAATATATATATTTTTAACCATACCAATGTGGTTTTAACTGGGTTTTGTTTTAAGGTGAAACAAAACTTTATATAAAACCAATGAGAACATAACATCTAAACACATAAAAGGAATAGATATGAGGGATGCAGAACTAGTATGCAGCCAATAAGAAAATAAATGTCACACTAAAAAATGAAAGAAATGCACAAAAATGAACAAGGAAGGACAGCAGGGAAATGAAGAGTGAGGGATGAAATGTCAGATAGTGGCTCCAGTAGTGAAAGACAAGTGGGAGGAAGTAAAGCAGGGCAGTCCCCAGTGAGCACTTCCTGGGTCACAGAACCTGACCTTCCCCATCTGGAGCCCATCATTCAAATCCTGACAACTTCCTGAACCACCTTGGCTGATTTCCTGATGATCCTTGCTTCTAACACTTCTTTGCGTTTCTCTGACCACTCTTTGTCTCTAATGAGATTTAGTATTCCTACACTTTGTCTATCACACTCTCTTTTATTCAAAGCTACATAACATACGATTGGCCTCTGGAGATGCTGTATATGTTATCAGAAATGATAAGAAAAGCTACCACTGCACCTATACTTAATTAGTATGTTGCCTTCCAGTGGAAACAAATTAAACAAGATAAATGTATCTGAGAAGCAAAATTGCATACAAAATTAGAATATCAAGATTAATCAGCGAACGTATCTTGAATGTAAAAGTTTTTCTTGTTCATGTTTCAGCTTGCTTGTTTTCTGACCCTAATGAGATTTGGACATTAAACATCTCAATCTTTAAAAAAATAATACATTCAAGAGGCACATTTTCTGACAAATAGTAATGTCTTAATTAAATGTACTTGCAATATGAATAACTAGTTTAAGGTTGTTTGGATATTTTTGCTAAGAATAAAGATTTTGATTAAGATCTTTTTTTTTTAATGTAAAGAAAACAAAGTTAGCGACTGGGATTAAATTAATTGTGAATGGGTTCTATATTAGAGACAATATATTAATTATACATTTTGCAAAGGGCATTTATTTACAAATAAATGGTCAATACCTGAAATCTCCTCATGTCTCTGGGATTGCCTGCTGTCTTCAGACAATTTTGATTGCACTTTAGGAAAAACTTCAAGAAAAATCTGTGGGAAACACACACACAAAGAAACAAACAAAACAAAATGTTAACCAAACATTTTTTGCAAGCAAGAAGGTTTACATTCCACCTACATTCAGTCATTTAGCAGACGCTTTTATCCAAAGTGACAAATGAGGGCAATGGAAGATGATGGCTAAGGACTCAGCTGCATGGATTGAGTTGGACAGGTCAATTTTAATGTAAGAGTCAAGGAAAGTGATTTTGTGCCTCTTTGGGATGGAACAATAATGCACCGTTGCAGAACACAAGCTTCAAGAGGACAAAGAAATCTGAACTAGTGAATTTAGTAAGTGTGACATGCTTTCATTTTGGCCCAATAAAATTAATCTTGCAGCCATGTTCTGTATTAACTGTAAAGGTTTGATAGAACTGTCTGGAAGACCTGTCAAGAGAGCACTGAAATAGTCCAGCTTGGACATAACAAGAAGTTGTATTTCATGTTATGAAAGGAATGGTCTAATCTTCCTGATGTTAAATAAAGCAAGTCTGCAGGACCAGGCAGTTTTAGCAATGTGGCCTGAAAAATTCTGCATGTCATCTATCACAACTCCAAGCTTCTGGCTATAAATGTAGATGGAGAGACTTCAAATCCCAAAAGGTAACTTTGCGAGAAGTTACCCCATAAGCACTGCATCCAAACCACTATCTGGCAACCCTCTTCCAACACACTTCTCGTGATTTTGTGTGTTGTTTCATGCCAGACTCATGCTCCATGTACCATTCTTTTCACTTTAACTACATGATAAACTTTTTAGCCCTTAATGAAATCAAAGAGCACAGCTGCAAGCAGGCAAATGAAAGCACATCGAAACACACACATTAACATGCATTAGTCACTCCCCCACTCACTTAGCATGCAAATCTCTAAGCCTCACTGCCTTGCACCTTCTGCCATGTATCCATTCACTGCATCATAATTAGACCCATCTTGCATAATTAATTAGGACTCCTGGAAAACCTTGCAACTTCAGCATAACACCCCTTCATCTCTGTTTTGTCATATGGAAAAGTTGAATAATACCAATGCAAGTTTTGTACTGATGGGATCTACATTTGGAGTAAGGCCTTCATAGCAGGCCACTGAAAAATATTGTGAACTAAGATGATTATATATGCATTGATTGCAAATATATTTTTGATGTATACATTAAAAGTTTTTTTTAGCATATAAACATTTATAGATCATGTTAAAGTGTTCAATAAATAAACACATAAAGTGATGAGTAACTATATAATATATAACAAAACTTAAATGCAATACATTACAATTCTACACACAATTAATTCTGTGTCAAATAACCTTTTGAAAGTTCGAAAGAACAGCATTTATTTGAAATAGGCACTTTTTTTGTAACACTGAGTATAACCACTTTTGCTCAGATTGAATACATTCCTGATAAGTAATTAATTATTTTCCTTTTTTTCCAACTAAACTTTTAAATGGTACTGCATAATGGTTTCCACAACAATATGAAAGAAAAAAGAAAAATAAATAAAATCAATATCATATTAGAATAATAATTAATTTTTAATTTATATTGTAAAATAGAATAAAACTGAATTTTAGATTGTAATCATATTTCAATAATATACATTTTTAATAAAAATATTTTATTACATAAATGCAAGCTTGATAAGCATAACAGATGTCTTTCAAAACAACTGGCATAGTTTTGATTAGTATTATAGTAAATATCTTAAAAATGAGTACCTACCGTATTAAAGAATCAAATTTTACATTTTGATCATTTTAAATCTTGAATCATCTTGCCATTTCTGTGTGGATTAACTCAAATAAATGTATTTATGGCTAGAAGCTGAACACTTTAGAAGAAAACTGAGTATTTCTGATGTATTTAACACTTGAATAGCAAGTTATATCCATTACTGGACAGACTGAAACAAAAGCTGAGAAAGAGACTGTTGATATTCACTCATCACTCATCAGTATTTCCCCAGTCTATCTCACCTCCCTCCCATTCCGTCTTAGAAAAACAAAACAGTGTCATGACATGGGGGGGGGGGGGATTAGAAAACCAGATGTGCAGCATTGAAACACTGACATGCTGAAAAGTTTGAGCAGCAATAAATCAACCACTGTATGCCACATGTTTGAGAGAAAGGCCACTCATCTGCACAAAGATTCAGATTTATATCACAACAACATCATGTTCAACCCAAAACAACATTGTAAGAAGAATGTAACCATGAGGACGCAAAGTGATGAAGTACCAGAACTACTTACGGCAATTATGCACTAGTATTCAGGTTTTTGTATATATATTGCTGCTCTGTATCTATTGGATTCGTCATCAAATAAGCAATCCAAAAACCAAACAAACAACAAAAAGGGGGTGAAATCTGGTGTTGAACTGCGGGTTGTAGGTGAGGATTGTGGGGGAGCCTCGGAGGGGTTTTGGGGAGCAGAGGTTAGCTAGGGCTGGTCATAAATACTCTGGGCTCCCAGAATCCCTTGGCAGACTTTGGGGCCAGACTGGTCGAGGGGTTAACAGGGCACGTTCCCAACCTCTGACCCCACTAACAGGGCACACATAGAGGCTCTAAAAATCAATACCTCCATCACCACATACCACACCAGGACCTTTCACACGTGCTTCCACAACTAAGAAAAATAAAAGCAACCAACCAGCAAGTTGTGTCTGGGCTTATATTATATTATCTGCTTTAAAAATTTTGTCAGAACTTGTAAGAGCTTTTGTTTTACATTAGACTATTTCAATGTTCAATGTCAAAAATAAAAATAAATTTAAAATGTCTTTATTATTATTATTATTATTTTTTTTTATTATCAGCATGACAATGTTAGTGATAAAAGGGGAAAAAAATATTAATAATAATAATAATAATAATCATTTTTATATGCACTATGCCTGCAAATCCTGAAAATGCAAGTTTTCACAGTGTTGTGTTTCAATTGAAGCAAGGAAATCTGAAATTGTAAACAGAGTTCACATAATCATGTTACAAATTTGACTAGATTTGCACAGAATCTTAACTATTTTATATTAATTTAACAACATAAGGGTGCTTTGTTTTGTTTTGTCATTATTGCCGTAAGCTGGGAGAACTCTTTTACTATCCATGACTCACTCAGCACTACAAAAAAGAGCTTCAAGAAATACTACTTAACTAGAGTTCCCCCCTGATTAAGCAGTTTTATTTAGTATTTTCCTGTATTATGATTTCATTGTCTTATTTCACATTTTGTTTCTGAGAATGCTTATGTATATTTTCTGTAAAACACTTTGTAAAAAAGGTTTTATTCATTTTTTTTCAGTCACATGACTATGTGGCTCATCTTCCATATTTTATGGCCATCAATGGGACAAGATCACTGCATATAAACATATACAAAAATGAATCACTCTACAGCCTCAACCATGTATGTATATAATATATATATATATTTATATAAACAAACAAGAAAATTGTGTTTAAAAATATATATATATATTTATTATATGTGTATGCACAGATGTATTTATCTAACGCAGAAAATGAAATTTCTGAAGCCTTCATCTTTGTGGGGAAACAAAGGCAGGGCAATATGCATGAATACAAGAGTGGCAGATAGGAGAAAAGAAGGAAAAGATGTCTGCTTAATTAGCCAGTAATGATAGGATCTGACAAACAACATCTGTTTCCAAATTGGGAGTGTGTTGTGTGTGTGTGTGTGTGTGTGTGTTTGTGTGTGTGGAGGGGGGGATTGACTGGAAGATGCCAGCACTCACTTTACTAGCATCTCAAACAGAACAGCTTGTTGTGGGTTTAGTGATGCGGCTTTCAAAAGAAAAAAAAACTCAAGACACTTTAAGTGCCATAAATATGTGAATACTTTTGTAATGCACTATATTTTATCACACATATATTATCTTAATTAGCAGCCTTGCCATCCACTCATCTTGAGATATTTTACCTATAAATACCAGTCTGATAAAATGAACCCATCACATCATATGCGGTCATGTGTAGATATGTAAATGTCAGCCTTTGTGTGTGTGTGTGTGTGTGTGTACCGGTGCTTGACTGTCTTAAATTTCACTAATGAGTTAATGATGCCCCCTGGTGCTAGCCTGGCCCCTCTGTTTGTTTGTGTGTGTGTCTGCTTGCCAGCAATCTGGAGGAGATCCAGAAGATCTCATCCTCCAAGCTAAAATCCCTATGCCTCAAAGTCCCACTTTTTCTGCAGAAATACATTCCGTTTGTGTGTGTGTGTCTGTGTGTGTATACTGCAGGTTTGGGGATATATTCATCAGGACAGATGCCCTGAATTAGTTTGCATCATTGACGTGCAATTGTCAGAGATCAGACAATGTGTGTGCATATGTCTATGTGTGTGTGTGATGACTCTGTCCGGACTCAGGTCGGGGTTGATAGGGCCATTGACAGCTTCCCAGCAGGCCTGCTGTGAGCCCTGTCAGTCTCTCTACTATTTTGTGCCTTTCATTCTCCTTCAACACAGTTCCTCCCTCTCGCTTCCCCCTCAGTCCTGTCTGCATGTGTACACATTTGCTATGGATTAGCCACGGACATTATATTTTAACACCATAGGCAGCACGGTTCCTCACAGCAGTGACAGAAATCACCTTTCCAATTCATGCCCAATCTATTGTATTCAAAGAAGATGGATTGCAACCAAATTTTAGAAACATTACATCTCAAAATATGATCCAGAGAAATAGATGCAACCAGTGCAAAATTGTAAGTGTCAAGCAAAGACTTAAGTGAATTTCAAGTGTCAAAGCTATTTTTAATAATGCCGTCCCCTTGACATGTTCTACAGTGTATAGCATTTGTTGGGTGTTGTTTCTGCTGCCGAACTTAAATTTCCCTTCAGGATCAGTTAATTGTCTTTCTATTGATCCAGTAGTTTTGCACTCCCGTGGGTTTGATTAGCAAAGCGAGAGGGGACAGATGGTACCATTCGTATTGCTGGGATTTCTCTTCCCCCCTTCCCCTCAAATCAGAATATTCACTGCAGAGAGAACTAGGCATGCGAATGAAATGTTAAGTCAGACCAGTCTTTCAAACAACAACCCCAAGTGTATTAATGATTGTTTTTGAGCCAACATCTAACCACTACTGTCACTACTGCTGTAGTGAATCAAGATTTCATTAGTATAAAGATAATGTTAGTACAGTATCCACATTAGTATATTAAAATAGAGGACTGATATACATCCAAATTCTGTGGAGATACTGCAGATGACTAAATCATTTGCTTCTTTTCAGCAATCATCTGAACAACTTTTGGAAACAGTTATGACAAAAAAAACAAGCAAACAAATAAGCATACCAATCCATCAGCCTTAATTATTCTATTGATAAGATTATACCATATTGATTATTTAAGTTGGTTTCCACAAAACCCACCATGGGATTGATCCCCTTTCAACCCTCTCTTTCTTTTCAACAGCTCTTTTTCAACCCCCACCGGTCATACACATCCATTTATTGAACCTGTGTGGTACTGACTTGCTAAACCTCAAGCTGTTAGCCATACAGCTGTACACTTACCACAAAGGTTGGATATACCGGCACTTCAGAAACATGTATTATCTTTCTAATTAGCTCTTCTACTTGGACAAACTTTTCCTAATCCAATTTAGGCATTTCTTAACACTAGCACAACAACAAAAAAATTAATTTACTTAACTGAAAGGTTAAATTACTCATACCTTACATCAATTATCTTTACAATTAAACAATCGATATTTAGCTTTTACAAATCATGATTAGGTTCCTGATTGGTTTAGTCAGTACACCAACATATGCCAGCAAAAATGTTCATTATCATCTTTATTGCCAGTTTCCATGAGACATCTTAAAAATAGCAGGTTTCATCTACAGGATCAAAGTATGTGGCCAAACCCACTGCTGGTATTGATCCGTCATGGACTGCTGGATTGACTAAATGTGTCTTTAAATCAATTTAATTTCGAACAAACAAACAAGCACGTGATAAGAAATAATGACAAACCAACTAGCATAAATGAAGGTTTCAAATGTGGCAAAATTAGTATGTAATATAGCATATGGACAGGTAATGATACAGAGCTAGGCCTTAAACTCTGGCAGCAAGAAGAACCGAGGGGAGATGTGGGGCTTAATGTGACAAAAGCCTCCTTCAGGATCAGCTGAGAGCCATTCTCTCCCCTTCTGCTAATAACTGGATTAGTTGTGGAGGCAGAAAGGGGGTGGAGAGACAGACAGACAGAGCAGCAGGTCCAAACAAAACGGACACAGATTAAAAAAGGAGGGGGGTGTAGGTGCTTTGGGATCACAATTCCCATGTGCATTGGGAGGTATCCTGATGAGGCTGACTAATTATATCAATATTAGGAAAAAAGGTTGTAGGTGGCAAAAACAAAGAGGAAGAAAATGAGAGAGTGAAGGATAAACAATGTAGAATTTAGTACTGAAAATACTGTCTTCTGGAATATGTGATCTAATGAATGCATTTAAAGATATTAAATACAAACATTGTACAACAAGGGAAAAAGCAAAAAAAAAAAAGGTAAAAAGTCACCTACGCCATATTCAGGATTTTCAAAATGGTAATATGTTTATTTAATATGTTTATTTACTACTGCCAAAACTGAGAAGTACAGTACCATAATGCACCTATGATGCAATATATAAGTTACAGGGAGATGGGGAAAAAGAATCCTTCAATACCGAACTCTCAAAAACCACTGTTTAATTGAAACTCTGGGTAATCTTGCCATGTTTGCAGATTTAATATAAAAAAAATAGAAAGAACAGACAGGACAGATAGAGGGGGGAGAATAGAACCAGAGAGAAAACTATAAAAACAGCTGTGGTGCTAAGGAATTCTGGGAAAAATTGAAGATAGTAGTCCATTTTTCCACTCTTGACTTGAGAAAGACAACACAGATCCTCAGAGACGCTTTATAAACAATGTTAGCTTGAACAGGATATCGAGCAAGATCTGAGCATAAAGGAAACTATATTATCCATATCTTTGAAAGACAGCTAGGTTGTGGGAGAAAGAGTGATTCAGTGTGTGTAAGAGAGTTTAACTGGGGCATTTAAGAGTTGTTTTATGTAAAAAAAATCAAAAAAAAAAATCACAGATTTTGTTTTTCCTCAAAACCCAAATCACTATCTAAAAGTGATATATTACTGATATTCTTTACATACAGATGAACTGATTTTGTCCCAAAGAGAATTTATTGGGCCTAGTTTTAATATGCTATTTTTAGAGTGCTAAACTATGTGCCATTATTGTTCTAATATCAGTCTTTATTGAAAACTGGGATCTCAAAACTCACAATTCCATTGAGTTCCCTTTAAAATGTTGATATCTCCTCCCTTAATCGAACGAAATAGAAGTGCAACATACTGTGGACTGTGTGTACAATTAAATCATTCACACATGTTCGTGTTTGAGTCAAAAAGAAAAGGTTTGTAACCGGACTTACCTGTCAATGATGACAGGATCAGATGGTGTCTCATTACGATTGCCGCAGCTTTTTTTCTCACAGCAGCGACTTATGAAAAAGAGAAGATAATGAATGATTAAATGATACCTGCTGTATAAGACCACTACAATTAAGACAGGCAAGCAATCTGTCACATTGATTGTTAATGATCAAACTCAAATGCCACTTCTAAAGCATGCACACACAAACACGACCCTACACAGAGCAGACAACCCACACACACACACCCCATCGGTGGACCTCCTGTCTGTTCACGGGCATGTCCCCCCCCCTACGCACACCCCCACTCCTCATGCACCACGCCACCAGCATAACAAAAGTGCCCCCCACCCCTGGCCATCTGCCTATATGCTTTCTCCTTTCCCCCACCCCACAGCCCCCCCCCTCAGACAGAGTCACTCCCCAGCTGTGTAGCCTGCCCTCTGCACCCCCTTCCCCATCAGCTCTGTTATTAACCAGCTGTGAGCGCCCACTCGGGCATCTGCTGGCTACACAATGGGGGCAGAGCCAATTTTGACTCCCCCTCTGCCCTCCCTAATGCTGTCCTCAAGCCTGAGGTCACCGCACACCCCCGTTTCTTCTGTCTCCTGTGACACTTGCTGTTCCTCTTTCTCTTAGCCCAGCTACCATGTACCTCTTTATAGACATTAACTTGTGCTTATTCTGTATCGAAAATGTGTATTATCAATCATTTTGTTCGTGATTAGCATTTAGCATCGTCCGTTAACATTACTGCAGGCTTTCATTCACTTCTTATTGTTGCAATGTGAATTTTTATTTAAAAATTCAATAACTTCAAAAGGTAGTTTAGTGTCAAAGGATTCCCCAATGAAGATTTTGTTTGTGGTTGGTCACGTGAATTTGACAAACAGAAAGCTGCTTGGTTTAAAAGTGAAATATATTTTGGTTGGTTGAACATACAAATTGCCTGAAGATGTATTTACTTTATGTAGGGATTCAAACTTATATGCTCCTACTGCTATAATTAACCTTACTCAAGACAGGGTAGCAGGTATTATTACTACATTTTAGTGGATTAATTTGAGGATGTTCTAAGCAGATGTCTTCTGCAGGGGCTGAAATCAATCATGAATCAATACAACTCAATATTTTGTAGATACATTTATACATTTCCAAGATTTGAGTACCTTCCCTTAATTATGAGGTTCTGGCCTTGTCCTATCATAGCAAGTCATGTTAGCATTAATTATGCTCTAGAAGAACAAGAATAATTCAATTAACAGTTTCTAAAATAACTTTTTTTTTATGATCGACACTTTAACAATCTGAGCAACCTTTTCCAGCTATAACGAACCATTTGCACATTGGTTCCAAAAATGTTCTTCACGGTTCTTCATAGAACCATTCATGGAAATAAAGAATCTACCTTATTAGGAAGGTAGGCAGACAGATATAAAGTATGGGTCACTGAAGACAAAACTGAATTTGCTGCATAGTTTCTTGAGTTCAAAAAAGCTTAAATTCTTAAAACCACTCTTAAACGGCACCTTGCAGATCAGTACATTTAATTACTTTATTCTCACCTGCACATGACCTCATGTGTTAGCAGAACACGGCACATTTCTGGATTCTTGTTCTGTCCCTCATATGATATAGGCTGAATCAAGAAAAAAAAAATTAAAAGAGTTCATCAGCACATTATAGAGCAAAACTAAGTGTTACCTCAGAAAAAGAAGATGATTATTTACCTGTTTAGTGACAGAATCAATGAGACGTGCATAAAGGTCTTGCTCTGTGCGAACACCTGCAAACAAAAACAACAATCAAACATTTCAATTAAATTAGGAACCGTATTGGATCAAATTGTACGATTAAGATAATAAAAATAAAACTTTCAAATGCCCATTTTACTCATAATATGATCACATAATTATCTGCAAAAACTTAATGCTGTATGCTATATGTTGCAATAGAAAGAATGATTATCTATGTGGACAAGAAGGTATATATGTGACGAGAAATGTTGAGCATACCATTACTATAGAGGAGCTGGAGTTTGTAGTGAGTTCCATTATTGGTCTTTTCCCCCGTCTGCTCCTTAGAATAACAGCAAGGACATACATGGAAAGAACAAAGTTTTGATTACACAAACTTAACGTTTAATCAAGCATACAGGAGTTCATGAGTAATGTCTATAAATACACTAAAGGTTCTGCAGTATATAAATATACTAAAGGTTCTGCTGTCAAATATTTCCTTTGCATCTATGCTCGTTCACTTTAACCATGCAGGTAAAGTTGTATTGTACTAATCTAAAATGCAGCAAAATTTCTCATTTTTCTAGTTTTGTTTCCTATTGGCAAGTTCAAGCTTTAAAATCAATATTGAAGCACCATCAAATCCAATAATGTTCAATTATGTGAATCGTGAATATACCTTATCCTGCTCCACAAAGTCAACAAACGCTGTCCTTTCCACTTCCACAGGCTGTCCATTGCGGTCATAGAGTGCCAGAACAAAATGGAAGAAGTTGGACTTTCTGAGATTGGAGGGAGGCTGCTTTTCAAAGTGAGCACGGGACAAGGCCAATCCACTATAAATTTAGGGTTTTGCAGAATAAAAACAGATGATGTATTTATTCATATGATTTATATCATTCATATAACAGACCGTGATATAATACAATCCACTAAATTCAACATAAGTTCAATACAATTCTTAATGTATGTCTCTGAAAAGATTAAACGTGTCTACATTTGGAGTCAAATTTCCACTGATATAAAAATATTATAGTCTATATAATTTAGCAATTGTTGTTTTCCTAATTTAGCACTTATTCTCACTAAAGTCGATTACACTGTCTTACACATTATTAAAAACTTAAAAAAAAACTTGGGAAAAAAAAAAAAATATATATATATATATATATACAAACTTTTGTGTTTGCAGCTAAATCTGATATAGCCTATCAGAAGTTTTATATTGTAGCCTATAAGGACACACTAAAAGCACAATGTGCAATTTTTTAAACACCCAAATGAAGCTAACAAATCAAAATTGTTCCAATAATAGCCTATGCCATTTCTAATTAAGAAATTATTTCTGAAGATTTAAGGCATTCACACCGCACAGACAAACGCGATCAGTCTGGCACCCCTGTCAGATGTTGGTTGGAGTTGGTTAAAGTTTGTTTTCATTTAAATTACAGCAACCACGGCTTCACCCACGGCATCTTTTGTTTAATTCTCCGTCTTTTCATGTGAGTAGCCTACGACACAGAAATTAGAATTGTGAATATAAGATCCATCCATCCGTTTTTTTCCAGTCACTGACAATTTGTCAGTGTCTGTTGGTTCAGTGTGAACATGACTCTTATTTTTCATAAGATTTTAAAGACAACAGCCAACTTGAGCCGAGTCTGTTGGAGTTTGTCTGTGCGGTGTGAATTGGCCTTTATATGCAAAAACAGTTATATGGCTGTTTTCCAATGGTTTCTGTTAACATCGGTTCATTTATAGAACTTTGAAATCCTGAAGGAAAAAACAAAATAATACTCATACATAGCTATTCGATAAAATTAACGATTCGTATTAATAGTTGTATCTTCACTATACGGTCTATTTTTAATTAGCCTACATGATTTTGAATTCATCAGAAGAAAACTATTCACTTGTGTATGGTATTGCCCAAATCCTTTGATACTGGATTAAACATGCTTAAAGAAAATCATGCTACACTTCAGGTGAGGAAGAAATGAAAAGAAAAAAAGAACAACACAAACAATTGCCGTTCAAGTGACGTGCTCAAGCGTTTTAAGTAATATCATCATGACACAAAACGGGTTTCATTGTATTGTCTTGTTTGCCTCTTTC
>JAUCNO010000014.1:72722-96985 GCA_032353835.1 Enteromius viviparus
ATATATGGATTTTATGCAAAAGCGTCACAACATTTTCTGCAATGTATCAGCTTTTACTTTTCTGCATGTTTCCTAAATTTGGTTTCTGGGGGGCATCTCCCTAAAATGTGTTTTTGCAGACACACAAACACTCAAAAAACTTAATATTAATGTACAGCAAAAGACCAGCTTAAACCAGCATCAAAACATACCTATGCTTGCTGCATTTTTGGCGTCATTCGGGTTTCATTACCCAAAAACCTTGCAATGAGAAGCTCCAGCCACAAGGTGGTACTGTGCTTTAGAGCCTTTCTGTGAGTATTAGTAGAAGTAGAAAGAAACATCCGGGTATTGTTACACCGCAAAAGAGACGAATGATAGAAAGAGGCTGTCGCGTTCTGCTACTAACTACGGGCATAAAAGCAAACTCCTTACTTATTCGTTAACATGGCAGTAAGTACATTTGTTTGATCATCGTTTTGGGTGAGATTATACTCGAGAAAAACATAATTACGAGGTAGTAATTCATTGGCTGCATTCTGTAACGTTAACGTTACTCGGAAAATGGCGGATAGCTTATTCTAAAACGAACCTTAACGTTAAGTGGAAAAGAATGAAGGCTCAAAACAATAATTTTAACTATAACGCCAAGGTGTTATGGTAAAACTGTGTATTGAAATTGACAAATGATTTTATTTTGGAAGAATTGGCTGTACTTTTGTATGATGCACTTAAACGGGCGCCGATTAACATTAGCTAGCTAATTCGCTAACGTGATACGATTTACGCTTCGCAGTAATGTACTCAATACAACACTAAAATTGTACTCAGAAATAATAATATTCAGAATTAATACACTTGTAATCTGTACATTTTCATTATTTTGACTTTGTGTTTTGTCTCCAATCAGGCAAATGACGCCAAACACCACGAGTCCCTGTCCGGAAAATCGCACACAAATGAAGATCGTCAGCGGAGCTCGAAGCATTGCTCGCGGTCTAGATCACGATCAGTGGACCGAAAGCGCAAGTCAGGTACCTGATATCTGGTTCATTAATTACTACATAACACAGTCATTCTAATAAAAAAAAAGCATTGCCAAAAGTGTCTTCCTCAGTGCTTTGTTTACGAGCAAAAATGTCCAAACGTCCTTAAATCAATTGACATTTTCATGCAAAAGTAAAATAAACCCTTTAACGTTGTTATTGCCAATATTATAAAATGTTTACTTAACCTATTAATACCAATACTTAGACGCCTTCATTTTCACTAAAAATGCATTTTAATTTTCAAATAAATCTACACTCAGTTTAACCTCCAATGACACTGTAAAAAAACAATGTTACAAAATTTAGTTTTCCCACAAATCTAGTAAAAACTAGATTTTGCACTTGTTGCGTGGATTTGTAGGTGTTTGTTATTGTATTATGCATGTCATTTTGATCAGTACCACAGAAAATTCGACTTCTTACAGTTTTTTTTTTTTTTTGAGTAGTTTAAAGGGGTCATACAATGGCAAGTTTCCACAAGCTAATATGATTTTTTTAGGATCCTAATGGAACGTTTGTAATATCGATTGCTTTAAAATTACTCAAGGACGGTGTTAAAAAATCTATAATTTTACCCTGTCAAAAACATATTTACAAATCACTCTGTTCTGTGTACTTCCCCTTTAAATCTTCACAAGCTCCACTGACCCCGCCCCTCTTTTCTGAGGCACTCTCTCGCTGCGTCCGAAATCGCTTACTGCTTAAGTAGGTACTACATTTTAAACCGAACTTACTACCCGACCGTTAAAACAGTGCGTTCTTTATAGTATGAATGTGAGTAGTATGAATGGAATTCGGACGTACTACATTCGCCATATTGATGCTGTCACGTGTCATGCATCGTCACAACGGCGCGACAATTTAAACTTTCAATAAGTCATCCGTTTATTTAGATTGTGTTAAACAAGTGTAATTTAATCACAATAAACAACTCTTTCTTCCTGAGATGCTTACACTTAAAATGAGCCGCGTCTCCACTTTCCGCCTTTTTTTTATTTTTTATATGACACCTCCTCTCCCGGAGCCTCATGGGATAGGAAAGTGTTCATGGTATGCCTACTACAGAATGTCTGTGTGACACCACAACGACATGCATTTGAGAATGGCTTGATTTGAGAAGGGGCAACTTATTCTTCTTTTAATTTAATAAAAATACTTGTGGATCTTTATAATTTCAGCCCAAACAGCTTGAAAAAATGCATGTACCATCGTATGACCCCTTTAAGGATCTGAAGGATTTGAAGGAAAAAAAACAAAGAACTGAAGAATTTTTATTTTTTTTGTGCTGTGTGATCAGAAAAAAAACTTAAGCTCAATAATTTTCCCTTTTTTCTTCCCTTCAATTTTTTGCCCCTAAATGTTTTCTAAACCTGCAGAAGTTCTGCAAAAAACAACTAAAATTAAGATTCCCCAATTTTATGGACTTCTTACATGTGTAATGTTTTCAGAATTAAATTTTTTTTAAGATTAAAAATGTTACTTTTGTTAAATATATGTTCTAAAGAAAAAAAGGTGTTTGTTCAGTTATTGTATATTTCAAGTTTTGCTTCAATCACAGTATTCTCCTGAAAAAGCATAACTTTAAAAAATGAAATGCCTCTGCATATGCTTGTAGTATAAATCCTTCAGTGTCCTTCCAACAATAGGTCATTTGTATCGTTTTGTCTTTTAGGAGACAAGAGGCACAGACGAAGCCACAGCAGAAGCAAAGAGGTAACTAATTTTAGTCCATTGATGTCATGTAGACCTAAATTAAACTGGTCACATCATCAGTAGTTTTACAGCTGGCATTTCTAGTTTTAGTCCAGGGTAAGTATGCAGCTTAGACAGAAGGAATAAAATGCCAGACTGAGAAGAAAAGCACTGAGATGTAATCACAAGTGCATGTAATCTTAAATTTTATTAATATTGATTACAGATGGAGAGAAATGTCTGTTTGGGAGCTTTTTTAACGTCCTGTATTTTAGATCATATGATAACATTTCTATAATAAATTATACTCAGCGTGCTAATGCACGAAGAGACACTCTGAACAGAAGACGCTGCTGACAGATAGCAAAATTATATGCCTACTACCTGGACAGGTAACTATCAGTCATTTAAATTTATTTGCCTATTAAACAATATCTTTTTGTCTCACAACCCCAGTTACTGCCTTTTTAGTAGACACAAGCAGAATTGCAAATTAAAAAAATTAGTGGCCCTTCTCAATGTGAATGCATGCAGATTGGCACAGTATATAAATAGTTTTTAAAACAGTTAAGTTGCGCACACTAAGGCAATTTTTTTTATATGTTTAGTCATAATTGGATTGGAGGTCATAAGGGCATTTTACGCTGTATACGGTGAGTTTTCAGTTCACCTTTTTTTGTTGGAGAGAAGGACAGGTGACCGAATGGGCTCGTTCACATGAATCATGCCACTCTGTTGTGTATGACCGCGCACAATTTTTATTCAGATTATAATATTTAGTGTATCTTTTTAACCTTTTCTGCCCTATAAAGCTTAAACACAGTGATGTGTTTTATTCTTTTGTGAAAGTTGGATTAAGTTCTCTAATTTTTGGTTTATGTAGTTTAGCTTGTACTTTCGTGCCTCACAGAATGCAATATTTAAACTGTAATCATGTCAGACAAAGGAAATTGTCACTCAATAGCACATAACGAGCATCATTGTTTGTTTCTACGTTTGTTACCCTTTTTTATTAATTAAAAAAAATATTTAATGGCTTATTGTTATTAAGAGAAATGGGCCTGTAAACACAGGAGGTGGCAAAATTGCAAGTTTTCTTGTATTATGTACAATGCCCTTTAAGTCAACATGAAATCAAACCCATTGATTTGTCGAAGTTAAAATAATAACAATTAATTTTGATAGGTTAACAATTAGTAGTTTGATATGGCAATGCGGGTTTGCAATCAGAAATCTGTAGATGTTTGGAAATGAAGGTCTCGTTTACACTAGTGTGCTTTCATTTTAAAACAGTTTTAGAGTGAAAACGATTCCCGATTATACTGGCGTTTCCACTGCATCTTTGTTTACACAACACACTAAAACGCTTGTCACGTGACCATTCATGCACGTACAACATTAGATTGGTAGATCCCCCATTATTTAAATTGTGGATTTATTGTGTACAATCGAATGGGGAATTTGCCAACACTTATCTATTGGCACAACAACGAACATTGTTATTGTTTACACAAAGATATGCAGAGAGAATGTGGGCAGCCACGCCATAATTTATTTTCCTTTTTTCTTCGTTTACACTGAAACGCAACCTCTGCATTTTCAAACTAAAAGGAGGACTGCAGCATTTTCAAAATTCTCAGTTTTCGAGGGTGGAAAACACCAGAGTAGTGGGAGTAATAGGTGTAACCATAGCAAAAGTTATGCGTTTTAAAACGGAAATGCACATGGCCTTGGAATATTTTATATTTTAGCTTCTACCTAATAGAAACCAAGAGGATGGTTCGGTCAAATTCGCTCAAGGGCATCTTTACAAACCCATCGCGAAAATGCAAAGACATTTTTTTGACGTCAATCTTTCTTTAAAATGTCTTTCAAAAACTGCCAGATAAATATTTGTACCGAGTAGAGTAAGACCAGTTGTGTGTAAGTAAATGGGGTTAATTTTGGTTTCATGTTGACTTTTTTTAAATGTTTATATTGGAGAAAAATAGTGCTTACAAGAAAAGAAAATACCAGTGCGAAATCGGTCTACATTTCTTGCAAAAAAGATCACCAATGCTTTTTTCTTGATACTGAACTGTGCTGGTTAAGTGCACTCATTTGTGTTAAATGTAATTGTATATGCTGCACTCGGATGGTGGTGGAAGTTGGCATAGGGATATTGTAATTTAAAATTGTCAAAATTATTTTTGGCAAGTTTGTTCTTAAACCAACTTACTAACTCTCTTTATTGCACTATTTTCCTGAAAGAGACCAATTCTTCTTAAAACAGGCACGGAAGAAGGACTCTGAGAAAGCTCTGAAATGTCAGAGTGGATCAGAGGAGCAGCTGGAGTTGTCAGACAAAGGCCGCGACAGGTTGTCTGAAGACACGGAGGAGCGGCATCGCAGAAAAGACAAGAAATCCTCCAGACCAAGAAGCCTATCAAGATCACGTTCAAGGGAAAGGTATTTTCATTTGACAAATCATTTTGATTTAACATTTCATGCAAAAAATAAATATGTTAAGGTTTAGTGTGCTTGGATGTTAATTAATATTTTACTGAAGACGACATCATAATCGAAATTGGGACAAAAAAAGATCTCGCTCACGAAGCGGTGAAAGGAGATCAAGGAGTCGTGACAAGAAGAGACGGGCCAAGTCTCGGTCAAACTCGAGAAGCAAGCACAGACATCGCAGCAGGAGCCCTAGCAAGAGCAGGTCGGACAAATATTGGGTTTGCGTTATTTTGCAACTCAATGTACTTTTATACTAAAACTATGATGGTCCAATTTTAACTAGGGAGAAGAAGAAGAGGCCAGAGAAAGCACGGAAAAAAAGTCTCAGTCGGTCAGCTAGCCCTGTGGCCTTCAGGGGCAGAAACACAGCCATGGATGCTCAGGAGGCACTGGCCAGAAGGTAGAGTGCTGTCTTTTTCCCCAACGTAAAAAAAAGAAAAAGATTTGGGTTTTGTACATGGTATATAACTGAAGTTAGGTCATTTTAACTTTGTTTTAGTTCAGGGGTAGGCTTATGCGGGCATCAAATTTTCATGTTGCAATTAATTGCTTTAACTTTAATAGACGAAACCAGATCGGCCTACCTGAAACATTACACGCTCACTCCAAGGATGGACGATCTGACAGGATTGTTACTATGAGGTGAAACGCATCTAACGTGTCTAGTAAAGACAAACTTACTGTGTCTGTCTAGCCATGATGATGTATACATTTTAGTTTCAGCAGGCAACTATTTTTACAGCTACGTTATCATTGCAGCTACAATTAATCACAACAATGCATATACAGTCACACATGATTATATATAAATAGTTTGTTGTGTTACACATGCACACAGGCATTATTTCATTACAACATTGTCACGAGATGAAATAAAACTTTAGACGCGCTCATACCAACAATATACAAAACTTTATCGAACCTTTTCTGATAACTGTACAAATCAAGCATTTTTGATGATCGTTTCTGTCCAGTCGACTTGTTTTATCGTGTTTACCCACAGCTAAGGCTTGGTATAGAGTTCAATACTTTTTAGGTACCCAATTACGATACATAAAAGGGTTATAAAGGGGTTAATTTAATCAACGTCAAGGAGCCAATAAGACTGCAGCACTAGCCAGTGTGTTTGAACAGAAGTATGTAAAATAGCCTTATATTATTTATATAATTTACAGGACTGCACGACATTTCTGTCCTTAGATCAATTTTTGCTTTCTGGATCGCGCATGGTGTAGTTCCGGCACACACACACACACACATAAAAGAGGAATTCTGCGCGTCTCTGTGTATCGTTTTTTTTTTTTTTTTTAAGATCATGTAATTTAGTTAAAACTGATTTCATAAAATAGGTATTAAAAAATATTGTTCAGGAACCGGTATCGAACTCAAGGTATCTGTATCGGTACTTTTTTTTTTTTTTTTTTTTTACGATACCCAGCCTTACCCACAGCTGTCAAAGGCCAATCAGAAGAGAGGCTCATGAATGTTAATTAGACATCCAAAAATGTACCTGTTTTTGCCAGAGCTCCTGAGAGAGAAGCCTTAAAAACATATTGAGACAGTTTTTGCTATACAGCAAATTTATATTCTTAAGGACATCAACACCTAAAATAAAACTTCAAAAAGGTGTACAATATGGGAACTTTAATTTTGCTGGCAGTATTTAGCTTTACTTGTGACGTGCAATCAAAAAAACTTGTGATTTTAAATTACGCTGCACTTTAAAGATTAGCCCACTGCCATATCCATGTACAGTAGGTGAATTTAGCAGGAGCGTTCAAGAAAACGTATTGGACATATAGGTTACTTCTGTAAGCCAGGTTCGCTGTGACACGAGAACGAGTACTGCTTAGACGCTATGGGAAAAACTCATTTTTTCCTCCTAGCTGAAGGCTATTCAATCACGCAGTAAAACTGCATGGCCATAGGTTTGTGCAGTGCTATAAAAACGAACCAATAGGGAGGCAGCTGTGCTGCGCCAACTTATGGCTGAGGCTCCCGTCGAAGCTCGTCTGAGTTGGCGAGGCTGTGGTGTATAAGCTGTCGCTTCGCCACGGGATTCAGGTAACTTCGACTGAATGCTTATGCTCATGGAACGCAGTATTTTCAGGGAACCTGGGTTATGGAAGTAACCTATTCGTTTCCTGTCTTCACTTCACTCGTACTGCATTTGCTAGGATGCTATGGGAACGGTGTTAAATCCCACTGCGCTGTAAGCAAGAACGATCAACGAATGACATCTAGCCCAGGCAGATAGCCGGGGAGTACAGTCACATAAGCATGCAGAGAAACCAATGCCCCGCACAAGATTTTGATCGTCCTACACCAGGAGGTGAGTAAGTATTAGGCTTGCTTGAATTATCTATTTCCCTCATGAAATAGGCTGGGCAGCGAAGCGAAGTTGGGCTACATTGCTTAGAAGTGCCCTCTCGCGATTTTGCCAAAATGAGCCAGTCGTTAAGATTATTTAGGATGCAGATTCCCATCCATCTCAGAGGTCCATACACTTTGTAACCGCGTGTGGGGCCAGGGAGAGACCAAAGGCAGGAACGTGTGTGGATGTGTTATCCCCTCAAAGGTGAATCTCAAGAATGGCCTGTGATGAGGGGCTATTTGTACATGGAAGTACGCATCTTTCATGTCCACTGAATTTGTGAGAGGATAGTTTTTAATGTGAGCATTCTGAACGGCCATCTGATGGGGGCACAATTCAGACGTCTTAGATCGAGTATAGTATCCTGAGCCCGACAGCTCCTCCACATTTGAAGCTGCAAGGGACATGGCGTCATCCTGCAGCTCGAACTACAGTCCAAACAAAACAAGGTCACTCGCAGACACTGAGGGACACTGGCTTTCGTTTAAGAAGAGGACAGATTATGCTTCTCTCGCTGGAGAGGGTGGGGCATGCGGTCCTGCTCTGGTGTGAGCTCACCGATCTCAATGCGGTGAGCCCCTCTGCCCCGCTGTCTCTTATGAGACTGGAGGGCTCAGGGGCCGGAGTCACATCCTGAAAAGGACACTATCCTGCCGTGGAGAAAGGCTAAGCTGAGTGACTCGCAGTGCGAGCATTCAGCACCAGTTAGGCGGCCACATGAGAAACTCCTAGACGGGAGACACACTGCTCGTGTCTGTCGTCAGCGTGCAGGGGGGGTCCTGCAGACAGAGCAGCGGCAACCGGGCATGCTCAGAGAAATTTGCTTTTTTCGTAGTAGAAATTGCCTTTTAGATTTCGCCAGATGAATGCATGGGAATTCTCCAATTGCTTCAGTTAGGAGGAAAAAATAAGTTTATCCCAAAGCGTCTTAGCAGACACGGTACGAGTGAAGTGTCGACAGGGAACCAAACAGTTGAATATCTACAGTGGCTTCCAGGGTATTATTCCTACTGTCAAATTTACTGTGGACCAGCAACTGTTTGGTTACGCACATTCTTAAAAATGTCTTCTGTTGTGTTTTGCATTGGTTCTGAATGGAAATGCGAATTAATTCTTTGCTACTAGGTGCCGCATTTAAAGCATTTGAACTTGCATACATGTCAATCTCTTGTTTGGGACTCCCATGTGGAACAAAAATCCTGCCTAAAGTATTTCAAATAAAAAGCTTGTTGAATTCCACAAATCGGGGGGGAAAAAATGCATTTTTAAGTGCTGCATTATAACATAGTTGTATATTTACGTAGTGATTATTTTAAATGGAAACATTTCACAAACATTTTCATGGTTAAAATTCATTAATCAATTTTCAAATTTGCCATCTGCTGTTAAGACGTCTTCACCTGTGGGTGGTGCTCGCGGCTTTGAGTGTGAACGTCTTCATCAAAGTGTTTGTAAGAGATTATTTTAAGGCTGCGCTGTATATAGAAATATTTTATGCCTACTTTCTATCTGTGTTTCACTGCTCTTTAAAGCCAACTCTGACGTGCAAATCAGTAAAATCATGTAATGGTCAATTGCATGCATAATTAGAGATTATTCCCATAAATCCTCATTATTTATGTAATGAAGTAACAATAATAAAAGACTGAAAAGACATGTATAACAGTAAATTGGATCCGTGCGCAGGGACGTTGGCAGAAAATCTTCAACTGGGACATTTCGCTTTCAATTTATTTCCAGGCTTGTCACCCTATTTACATGATCAAAAGTGAACTTAATATTGTTCATGTTATCTAGTTAATAAACATTGCAGAGAAAATCGCACATTCAGCAGCTTAAAGAAGCTCTCGTCTCTACAGCGGGGTCTACAGGAGGAAGGCAGGAAGCTATAATAACATGGAGTAGCGGAGAAGTGCAAATATAGCCGCACAGAAATAAGTATTCAGACACGTGTTTAGAAGAACACAATAAAACCATATATTTCATTAATAATAAATAAATATAATACCATGCACGTCTACCCTGAGTTCCGTTTTATTTTTGTGATCACGTTTTTTTTACAAGCACAAGGATTTTTTTATTGTCTAAATAAAATAAAAATACATTTAAGTGATCGCGTCTGAGCATTTCCATGTTTCTGTTTCTATTTAAATATATTCGTTTTGGCGATACTTTTTTTATAGTCTTTATAAGGAATGTCATTAATTTGTGTTCTATTTTATGAATCGTATATATAAATTAAAAGACGATCACTGCGCAGTGGAGAGAGATTCGTTGATTATAACTTTGTGAGATTAGGATGAACTAGAAGGGTTACAGCTTTTCAATAGTTACATGGAGCTTTTTATGCCATATAATAAATTCAAATAAAAAAGTTTGAAATATGTGAAAGATTTTCTCTAAATTCCAACAAGTGGCCTAATAACCAATGGATCGGGTACAAAAAGTATGAAAAATAGTCTATGCATTACGTAAAAAATTAGAGCCTATAAGCAGCTATAAAACTATAGTACAAATTAATATATAAAAATCATAAAATAAAACACAAAATAACGACATTAGATAATGTGCTAGATAAAATGAACGTTGTTCGTTCTCAATATTAATTTCACTCTTGATCATGTAAACTGGGTGACGAGCCTGGAAATATATATCCCAAAAATAATTTTTGTGTTCTGTTGAATGTGTGTATTTCTGAGATCAGAAATAAAGAGTGCCCCTCTATGAGAACGAAATGCGCCGATTTGAAGATTTTCTGGCGATGTCCCTGCGGACGGATCCAATTTACTGTTATAAATGTCTTTTCAGTCTTGCGTGAATAATCACTAATCAAGTGTGCATTTGACTGCTGCACGATTGTACTGATTTACACAAATGTGTTTTTAAAGAGCAGTGAAACGCTGATAGAAAGTAGGCATAAAGTATTTCTATATACAGCGCAGCCTTAAAATAATTTCTTACAGCAAACACTTTGCGGAAGATGTTCACACTCAAAGCCGCGAGCACCACCCACGGGTGAAGACGTCTAACAGCAGATGGCTTCTTGGATCGGTAATCTACTGCTTTTCCTGTAGATATGTTGTATTTGAACCACTGAATTTTCAGAAGCGAACTTGTAAAGGGAAATAAAAATAACTGAAAGTTGCATTGCGAATATATTTGCTGGAATTAATAAACAAACTGAATATTTTGAAAATGAACTTTGTAGGGTGAATTTTGATTAATGAATTTTAACCATGAAAATGTTTGTTTCCATTTGAAATATTCTCTACGTAAATATACAACCATGTTAAAATACAATGCATTAAAATGCAAGCACTGTTAATTGCAATGTTTTTTTTTTTTTTTTAGATTTGTGGAATTCATCAAGCTTTTTATTTCAAATACTTTGGGCAGGGTTTTTGTTCCATGCTCCCAAAACCTATAATCAAGCTCTTTTGGACTGCTTGAAAATTAGTTGTTGTGCAAACCACCTAAATTATCTGACTAGATCTGTGAGGTTTGATTCTCCTTGTAGTGTTCATGTCACTGAACTGTTTTCTCCCCTCATTTTTAGGTTGGAGAGGGCAAAGAAGCTTCAAGAACAGAAGGAAAAAGAGTTGTTGGAAAAACGGCAACAACAGGAGATGGCAGCAGGCAAGTAACTGCTGCAAATTATCTGCTTATTGGTGCAGTGACTTCATATCTGATCTGACCTTATATGTTGTTTCCTACCAGCAGCAGCTCCACTGTTGTGCGACACGGCCACTGCAGCACCCAGTTCAGGCCTAAATGTTGCAGCACTGCTGGCTTCTGGCACACAGGTCACTCCTCAGATCGCAATGGCTGCTCAGATGGCGGCACTTCAGGCCAAAACGCTGGCAGAGACTGGCATTGCTGTGCCAAGCTACTACAATCCCTCAGCGGTGAACCCAATGAAGTTTGCAGAGCAGGAAAAGAAGAGGAAAAAGTTGTGGCAGGGGAAAAAAGATGGGGTGAGGCCAAGAAAGTCACTGTTGTGTAGATTTTTAATATAAGGTTGTTGGCAGTTAGTGTGATATCACTTATAATGTTTGCATTGATTGTTTGCTGTGTCCCGGAAGTGCAGCAGGTGTGAGTAACTAGTGAAAACATGGAATGGTTTAATTGATATGTAGTGCAGGGTATACCCACTTCTTTATCAGTCAGCTTTGCGTATATATAAATAGTTTTTATTTTTTTAAATTTTTATTTTTTTTGCGTCTTTGTGTGTCATTCAGTAGATGGTGTATTAGCCAAAATCCTGACGGTTCAACTCACAAGCATTAAAAATGAGCACATTATAATGAAAACAATACTTTAAAATGAAAAGAAGCAGGTTTTTACGATCAGAAATGTGAACCCCTGTAAGCTTTTTATTCCAAAAGTCCATAAATTAAACGTATAACCATTTCTCCATTCAACACTACTGCAGTGTTTATATGGAGTGGATAGATTTGAGGAAGTAGCTAAGCCCCCCCCCAACCCAGCCGTGACTCAGCACCCATCATTCATGTTTATGAGCCATACAAAAGAATCAGTTCGTTCGCGTACGTCACAACTCTAGTCACTTGGGGAAATTATATCCTTTATCTACACCGGGTAGCAGAAATGTTGCCATACTGCTGACTTAAATGAGGAGGAAGGGCCGCAATCTCAGGGTTGGTTGCCATGTTTCCTCACATTCTTCTTCAACTAGCTCAACTTTTGCAGGCTGGTGTCACATCATTGGAAAGGTGTCACATGATTTCAGTTTCATATTGCGAATCGTTACAGCCCTACTCTTTAAGTCTCATTGTAATTGGGACAATTACTGATTTACGCTGCCGCTTAAACTAAAGTGATTTCAGCTATGTGTCAGGCTTTAATATTTATGTCATGTTATAATATACATATTCTTTGTATTATACTATAAAAACTGTCAGATTGTGAAAGCTGAGACTTATATCTCCGAGTGCTCCCAATCGAGGCCGACATTATTCTCATAGTATTTCCACTTTGATCTCGTAGTGTTAGATTTTTAATTTAATTTTTTTTTTGGTGGCACTAAAACACATTTGTAGGTGGTTAGACACTGATTAATGATTGACTGTCTCAGTAACTACTAGTAACACTATTATTGACATGCTTAAAATCTTGTCTTGAGATGTTTAGTATTAATATACAATTATGTTGTAGGACAAGTCACAAACAGCTGAGCTTTGGGAGAAGCTGAATTTTGGCAATAAAGACCAAAATGTGAAATTTCGCAAACTAATGGGCATCAAAGTAAGTGTTCTCCTGTATTAAATATTGTCTTTTTATAGACTTTTAATTCAGAATGTTCTTAATATTTAATCTTAATTTTATCATTTTTATACTGCCATAGGCTTTACTAAAATTGTTTATTTTGTCACATTTAATGTGTGCATGTTTGTACATGTAAAAATTTTCAATGTATATACTTTGTTTTATTTAAATAATGTTTTTGTATACAGTACTTTTATTAGTTAATCATTCGACAGCACTAGTTTTAATATTTTGATTTATTTAGGTTTTTATTTCTAGTTAGTAGTTTCATTGCTTCAACTTTAACAAAGTTCAGTTAGTTAGGGTACATTTCTAATTTTATTTTAGTATTTATATTTTATTTTAGTTTTATTCCTACTAACAAAAACTACTTTAATAGTTTATGCTAATAACCCTATTGTGTTCACTGTAGGGTGAAGAAGAAGGTACTTCATCAGGAACTGGTAACGAAGAAGGTCTTAAAACCTTGCAGCAGCAGGAAGAGATGTTCCGTAATCTGGACGTCCAGTATGAGATGGCTCGTTCACAGACGCACACACAGAGGGGAATGGGCCTTGGCTTCTCCTCCTCATTTTCCTAAGGGGCATGGATGCTGTCTGAACATTCTGCATTTGTGCTTTTCATTTCTGTAAATTCTGGCTGACGTTGCCACTGTAAAGCTGGTTTGTATGTGCTTGTAGAGAATGCTGGTGCATTAGCCTGCATGTATGATCCAGGTCTGTCGTTTTATTCATTTTGGAAGCAAGTTGTAAATACAGTTGATTGCTCAAACATATATTGTTGCTTGGTCTCTGAAGATTGTGTTTAATATTGTAAAGCCTTTTGGATTTTGGGAGGGAAATGTGACTGTATATTTCACTGTGTTTGTATTGACACTGTCTAAAGCTAGCGATTGCTGATATATCAATGACCAATGAGTACCCGGGGCTATGATATATTGTGAATGCTTCACATTTTTAATTAACTGGTTAAATATATCATGGACACATACCAACACAACAAACGGTCATCAGTTTTGGGGGGTTGGGGGAACACCACAATTTCACAGAAAAATAAAATTATTTAACCTAAAAAGACATTTTCATCATTTTTAAATCATTATTATACCAAAAAACAAACTCAAGTGAAACAATTAGAACTATAAACATACTATTTGCATAGTCCTTGTACTAACTTACTTTACATTACTGCAATATTACTTGATTAATAGTCAAGTTAGGTTTAGGCTAAGCTTCTTCTACTTAAACTACTTGAGAAGATAAGCATACTAAAATAAATGAGAAATAGCTGGCATGTGTGTTCTAGCAGAATGTCAACTGCTTACTAATGCTAGTGACATTTTTACAGTTCATGTTCAAATCAAAATCTAAAATAAAATTTCAAGTATCCTTTTCAAACCGGAATCAGAACATCCTCAAACATTTTGGCATATTTAAATACCATTTTTTTTTTTTTTTTCACTTTAGACAGAATTATTTGTGAAAGCACTAAAACTGCACTGTCTCATATAGAGCACGTGAGCTAAGCAAAAACCTGGGCTGTTTTTCTTAAAAGTATCGTAAGCCTAAGTTAATCATAATTCTTTTGGGACACAGACCTGTTTGAAGGTTTATCATTCTTTTTTGCCATGGTTCTGTATGGGCTTCAGTTAATCGTCACACCTGACAGATGTTTCCATTACATCAGTGACTGACACCACATCAAGTTCCCTAACCAAGATGTTTTTTTGACATTGATTCACAAATATACCATTTGTTTTGCCAAAATTGCTGGACTACAACTGTAAGACTACTAGACCACATTATTTTCATGACCATGGAAGCACCTGTCTATAATAGGGGAAATTTAGAAATGTCTATGATTCAAGGAGTCTATGATTGATAGAAGTTCTTGAGCTGATGACCATGCCAGAGTCAAAAGGGGTGGAGATCCACTGGCACCACTGACCATGGTTGATTCAGAAGGATAAGGGACTCTGATCAAGCCAGAAGCCTGAAGGACAATGCTGGAGCCAAAGGGACTTTAGATCCACATAAAAATGAAGGGTTGTCAGAGGCAGATTTGTGCCCTCAAAAAAGGTGAATCATTAAAGACTTCCACCACCCCAGACAGACTCTTCACAGTTCTTCCATGAGGAAAGCTCTGCCTTATCCTATATTCTGTTTTAGTTAGATATTTTACTATTTTCTGGCATCCAAACATAGAATGTTTTAGAAACCAAAGAGTCCAGGCCACTGAGACGTTGGTAGGATAAATCCGGACCAAAGAATTTGTATCGCATTGTATGACACTTAAATCAGAGTAAATGATAGAAGAAGACTGCAATACTGTATGTTTTTCATTTTTAGGTATAAGTGTATAAGATTTAATATCTTCACCCCCAGAAGGCATAGAAACTCATTTGTAGAACCCTTTGCGTTTGATTAAATTAATTATGTTTTATATAATATATATATTTATATCCTAATGGCATTAAATATATTTTTTAGTTGCCGGACATAACTGAATATACTTCTGCTAAATTAAACTATGTGTATGAATATGTATTCTTTATGATTTATTATTATGTTATACAAGTGAATTGCAAACATAATTACATTTTAAGATGATCTGATGTTCAGGTGCGTGTTATTTTTCAGTGATGAGAACAGTACGTGATGCTCTGCTGCCCCCTTGTGTTTGTATTGTTAGGAACGTTCCATTCGAGTTGCTGTCTTTTTATTCCTTTTAGGACATCTATCAACAGCTGTGGAAATATTCGACCTTTAAAGAAACTATTTCTTTGGAATCATTTGCGTTTTAAGGCTATAACCTTACAAAACGGCGATTAAATGATGTGTAATGTATAACTTACACCTAAGTATACTCATTTGCATATTAGACTGGAATACAAGACGTGAGCTACTCCTGTGATAAGATTGTGATTAGCAAATTCAAGAATAAGTAATAAAATAGGGTATTCGCTGTGTCTTTTCCAGGTTTCTGCCTCGTCACTTAGACCCATCCAGTGTGCAAGAAGATTTCGCATTGCCTCTGGGAAAAGTTCAGCTGCCAATTCCTCTGGAGGCGGCAAGTTTGTAATGTGCTCAATGTGTTGGGCCTTAAAACCTTCAACCCGATGACTAATGGTGCTGTTGGCTGCATTGAACTGCTGGCCAAGCCAACCTGCCACAGCCTTCAGCAGACTGCTGGAGTAGATAGAGTAGCTCTGAAAAGGAGTTTGAAACAGGGCCATCACAGTTTCCATTAGTTTTTCCTCATCGATCGTCCCAGTCATACAGTATTCAACATAGTCCAGGACCTTTGTGGCCGTTTTTAAAAGTTCTGCTTCAATACTTGGAAATAACTTCACTTTTTCACCTAGTCTTTGAAGTTTCTGTAAAAGTAAAGTAGACTGGCTTAAGTTTGTTTGCTCTGAGGAACAGTAGTCATGGTCTGATGATGAAATATCTGACTGATCTTTGACTATGGGAAAGAGGTTTGTTTCTGCTCCGCCAGCCTCTTGATGGACTTGGTGTGATGAACATGTATTGTTATTTTCCAAAATTGTTTGAGCCTCTTGATCATTTTGAAGTTGAACATCCTGGGCACCGAGATGATAGGTCATGTTCAGGTTGTTGTCATTTATTCGAGATTTCCATAGATTCTTAAGAACACAATTATTTCAAACAAACAATTGATTAGAAATTCTGAGAACAAAATGACATTATGAAAATCATAATATGGCCAATTGAAGTTACCTGAAACGATTCCATCACTGAGAGCTGATCTTGTTTGCTATACAGTTCAAATGCCACTCGAAAAACTCCTTGAACACTGTAGAACCACAGACTGTTGTTGGAATAAGGGAGTCGCAGTCCCTGGAATCTGTAGTCTAGAGATCAATAAGATAAATATTAACCTCTAATGAAAATTGCCATGTAAAAAAAATAAAATAAACCACATACCTGATGGGAAAACCAGTTTGGTTGCCAATCCTCGTTTAGCAAATTTTGCATGGTATCGGGGTTGGTTTTCACTGCGAACGTCTGTGTCTGAGAACAGATCGGCTCCAAGAAAGAGAGGAATCATCTGATCCTCCATATTAAATAATGAAATTAATAAATATGTTAACTGAAATTGCATTCATTTGAGGAATTATCAGAGCATAAATAATATTTATACATCAATAAATTCAGTATCTTTGTTATTTTTTTTTAAATGGTCAACTGTATTAGGAAATTATTAATTAATTAAATAATACAATTATTAGGAAAACAACTTGATTGGGAACAACAGCATCAATTAAATAGACCTAATAATTATACCAAAAGAAACTTAAGTGGAAAAATTAGAACTATAAACATACTATTTGCATAGTCCTTGTACTAACTTACTTTACATTACTGCAATATTACTTGATTAATAGTCAAGTTAGGTTTAGGCTAAGCTTCTTCTACTTAAACTACTTGAGAAGATAAGCATACTAAAATAAATGAGAAATAGCTGGCATGTGTGTTCTAGCAGAATGTCAACTGCTTACTAATGCTAGTCACATTTTTATAGTTCTTGTTGAAATTAAAATCTAAAAATTAAATTTCAAATATCCTTTTCAAACCGGAATCAGAACATCCTCAAACATTTTGGCATATTTAAATATATTTTTTAATTTACACTTTAGACAGAATTATTTGTGAAAGCACTAAAACTGCACTGTCTCATATAGAGCACTTAGAAAAGTGCACTTATTGGGTAGAGTTAGCTGTTTTCTTTCAGCAGGTTAATAGTTACATGTCCAAAAATCCATTGTATTATAGTACTTTTTGTTACTGGTACCTACCTCATTTATGCTTGGAATAGCAACATGAAACGAGTTATTATTTGTAAGATACAAGAATCGCATCCTCCTTTTAC
Organism: Enteromius viviparus; assembly: GCA_032353835.1. NCBI lineage: Eukaryota > Metazoa > Chordata > Actinopteri > Cypriniformes > Cyprinidae > Enteromius > Enteromius viviparus. The sequence goes on from JAUCNO010000014.1 coordinate 90,495, forward strand.
CACATTCCCAATACGACATATTGATAAGAGAAACTCCTCCAGATGCCATGATGCAGTAAAGACAAAGAGCAACCAATATGTTCGAATACCCAACAAATTACGCGTTTTTTTATTGGCGTTTTTTAAACGCCCTGCATTGCAAATATCTTCTTCAACGTCTTCTAATTTACTGTAAACAGACTGCTTTGGCTATAAAGTGTTTGTTTGGATGTTTAAATGTGTAGTACTTCCTGACTGTGGTCTCCTGGCCAATCAGCAAGGCCTGCGTCAGAGCGTTGAAGGATTTGCCCTTTGAACTGTAGTACGCGTCGTGCATTGTGGTCATCAAACATGGCTGCAGTGGAGTTTGGGGATAGCGAATTATTCGATCAATTCGAAGAGGAAGCGCCAGAGCGCAATCGTGTCATATTCGAAGTTGATGATGAAGAGAGTGAGGGTTCAGATCGACTGCGCGAGCTTCGGCAGACATTAGAAGTGTGCGAAGACACAATAGAACGCCTGAACGCAGAGAATATCCTTATAGCGTATCATCCAGTGAGCGTGCTGGCTCTTTCGTTTTAGCTTGAAATTCATGCAGGTGTAAGTTAGCTACTTTTGTGCATATGCTTGCCTTAATAGGAAGGGGAAAAGCCTACGAAGAGTCAAGACATGGGATGTTTGTGTAGAACAGTTATGTGTTTAGTTCAGTTACGAATTTGCTTTGATAACAGAAACTTGGTTTTCATTTTGCAAACGAAATTATAAATCGTATGCTGTTGTGCTATTTTGGAATGTAAAACAAAGCATACCGAAACTTAAGTCGTCATTCTGCAAACGGCAGGCATCAACAAAACATATTTGAATGTGTAATATTAATAAACCTCGCCCTTAGAGGTCGTAGTGTAATCTGTTTCTAGCCACCCCGAGTGATATTAATATTCCTAAAACGACTGATTATATGGTCACCGATATGTTGTGTCCCTACTGTTAGACAAAAAAAATTATTTGGTTTTATTACTGCTTGTTGTCTGTCACTGTCTTTATACCGAGAGTCAAAATTATGTACCTTAATGATAATCCACATGAGGAACTGAAGAGAAAGTTAAACATATTAAGTCGTCCTACGTGAGTAAACAATGAACTTCTTTTAAAATACAGGTAAACCGGCCATTCATTTAGTGTTGAGTGATTGATAATGGTCATTTTTATTCTAGTGGTATAAAAATCGAAGATTCCAAAATCGATGGGCCTCTTTGTCAAATTAACTATGGAAACAACATTATTTCCAAGTAGGTGTTTTCTGTCCCATGCTTAATTTTTTGTTTGCTAATGTTTGAAGCTATTATTAAGAGATGCACCTGTGTATGTGTGTGTGTTCAGGCAGTGTCGGAAAGAAATGGAGGACTTCATCTTCAGTCTTGTCCAGAAGACGCTACAAGAGTGTAAAAATGATCCAGAAGGATCTGCTCTCCATGTCAAACCACATGTATGTCTTTAGTGTCACTGAACATTTCGTGCAGTAGTCTTCATCGGTAAGCTAAATTGCTGTTTTTCATGTTTGCAGCATTCAAGTTTTATTATGGAGGAAAGCTACAAAGTCAAGACTTCCAGTGACATTAAGCATATAAAAAATGCTTTCAGCGTGAGTTCTACAAAGCGAAGACATATCTCATATTATTCTTATTTAACTGCCAACTAAAACACAAATAAAGCAAATACTTCTTGTTTTTGGTTTGTAGATGATAGGGAGTGTTTTATACTTCACCAACTTCTGCGTTGATAAACTTGGCCAACCGTTACTGAATGAAAACCCCCAGATGACTGATGGATGGGAGGTTCCCAAGTATCCTAAACATGAAAAGCGAGCTTTGCACTTACACTTGCTGATCTTTTATTAATTTAAACAATGCTTTTAGTCTATTTGAATCATGTTTATATACATCACTGCTCCTGAATCACTTTTATAAAGATACCAGCAGATATTTGGCCAAGTCATTGCCCTTGAGGGCCAAGAAGTGCAGATAAAGGAGAAAAGGTATGGCAAGAATTCATAATAGATGTTGATATGTTTATAGTATTATAAGACTTTTTTTTTCTTTACAAGACTGGATTTTTTTTAACTGGATTGCTTGTAAAGACGGATTAATTCTTGCTTTTAATTAATTTGCTTTTCTGCTTGAGGAAGTGAAATCAGCGTGTGTTGTCTTTACAGACCGAGACCATGCTGTTTTAACTGCTCTTCTGAGGATCATCAACTGCGAGACTGTCCAGAGGTGTTTTTCTTTGCTTATTGTTAATCTGATTTCGGAACCATCATAAGATTGTTTAAGAAGGCAACTATAAATCCCTTTTTTCACTCTTTAAGCCCAAAGATATGGCTCGTATTAATGAAAAGAGGAAAGAATTTTCACAGAACAATCAGAGCAACCAACGCTACCATGCAGAAGAGGTCGAAGAGCGATTTGCAAAGTACAAGCCAGGAATATTGAGGTCAGCCTCTAATGAAATGTCATTATGTGGACAAGTCACAAATATCAGCCCAGACCTTTTGAAGTTCACAGTATGTTTTTAACAAATGAATTAGTGTTGAACTTCTCTAGCTTTATATTTATTGTATTCAGTTCTTTAAACCCAATTTGGTGCATCTTCAAAAACTAAAAGAAGTATTTTTTATATCATCTCGCATCAAATTTTGTCTTGCCAACTTTATCAGTGTAGTTTGAACAGAATCATTAACATTTTATATAACCCTTTGGTGTTTGCATTGAAAAACTAAAATTGTTTTTCTTTGTATAGTCAAGAGCTCCTTGATGCGCTTGGGATTAATACAAAAACCCTTCCTCCATTCATTTATCGCATGAGAGAGCTCGGCTACCCACCTGGTTGGTTAAAAGAGGCAGAAATGGAAAACTCAGGACTGATGCTCTATGATGGTAAGGTTGTGTTTTGTATTTTATTATGGCCAGTCCGCCAGTCGGCCCTTAATTAAAAGTTTGATAATATAACCTGTCATAAGCACGATTAAAGATGGATAGTTTGTTAAAAATAGAACTGAACTGCCACTGATTCATTTTTTTTTTCACAAGGATCAAACGATGTAGATGAAAACAACCACAGCCAAAAGATATCTTACGATGTCTCAAAGCTGGTTGACTTTCCTGGCTTCAATGTGACTATACCCCCCAACGTAAGAGATGTAAGTGTACACACACATATATCGGATACAGAGCATTAAAATTGCATTGGTTGTGCAAGCAGTGCTGCAATAAGAAGGAACATAATAGCAAGAATTTTATGGTAAGTTTGGTGGATTCTAGAGGGTTTTGGTTTTATTTGTCATTAGGGCTGTGAATTACTCAAATTTGATTTTCATTTGAGAACCGGCTTTACTGACAAGATTTGCATGAAAGCTGCACAGGCCTATTTCCTTATTCACGTTTGCTACTGTGGACATAATTTCAGTTTTGGAGGTCAAAGTCTTGAGTTTTTTTTTTTTTTTAATGAATGTTTAACTGCATTGGTGGATTAACCACTGGACTGATGTTAAGAAATAAAGATACAACAATAATAATACATTAATTATTAATTATGCACACTGTAAAAAATAAAAATGCCATAATGATTCCAAACACGCACACAGTGTGGTAGCACAGAACTGCTTGGTATGGTGATACTTCAGCAAAGTTTTAACACAACAAAGATATCGCCACAGCCCGACCACTGACATTTTTAATTTAGAAATTTAAATTTTAGAAAATTTAGAACAGTTTATTTCCAGACTGACCATCTACAAATATAGGTTTGAATTGTTATATATTATTTACCTGCATGTTCATGCAAGTATGCCTGAAATGAAAGATTATCTATTCAATGATTAATGCATATTGATGTAAGTCTAGATTTGTCAAATCTAGATTTAGATTTTATTTAAATTCAATTTATTTAAGTTCTGATGTTTATTGAATTTTTTTTTTTTTTTGGACAGGATTACCGGTCTTTTGGTTCTATTCCAATGCAGCCTCAGCAGTGGAAGCAAAATTTTGCTGCCTTTTTAAGCAGTAACTTTCCAACGGTAAAAACACCTGTTAAAATGTCTTTTGTAATGTATTGCCTCAATCCTTATTTTCCAAATTATTTATAACGTTTGCATCAACGTGTGCTCAGCAGGGCCCCAGCTGTAGTAAAAGGTGTCATGATTCTGAATCCACACCCCCAAAGACAAAGAAATGGAAATCCAATTCAGAAAACCAGGAATCAGATATGGACATAGAATCAGGTACAGTAAAGTGTTACTTTAAGTTTCATGATTGTAGAGTGTTCTGAAATTGTGTCACAGTATCCTTCAATGATCGTTCTATGACGACACCGGTAAGGTGACTCTGTGGTCGCACAAAATCATTTCACTGCATATTGTATGATTTTGCATGTGACAAATAAAATTTGAATTTAAAAAATGAATTTTCGGCCAGTTAATTTCAGTTGCTTAAATTTAAAAAATACTTGGTTATCATGAAAATATATCATGATTTAATTTTTGTTCTCCCACAGATCATGACACGTCTCAAATGAGATCAGATGGTTTCCAGTTCCACCCACCACTTCCTCCTGGCTGTTCGGCCTTGGGCATTGCTCCACCTCTGCCGCTGGGAACGCCTCCATCCACACCTCCAATCCCTAAGGGAACTCCACCCCCAACTCCACCTACAAATTACTCTCCGTCCACTCAAGCCAGAGGGTTGACTGAAGGGGAAGAGTCAGAAGATGGGCTGACTCTGGAGGAACTAGAGGAGCAGCAAAGGCTTCTTTGGGCAGCCCTTGAGAAGGCAGATACTGCAACCAACAGTGATTCTGAAGCTGGAACTTCTGAGACCCCCATCCCAAGTTCCCCTAGTGTCGTCACTTCACTTAAACTTGACTCGGAGGAAGATGGAGAAAAGATGGACGACTTGAGTCATACATTTGAAGTCAAAAGCACACCAACTTCACCAGTAACCAGTGAGTCAGTAACTAACATATGTGAGCAAGAGAGGATAGATGAAACAGTTGCTAATGGACAGGAAAAACATGCAATTAATGAAAACGCATTTGATTTGCAAGCGGAGATGAGTGACATTATTGTCCTGGATGAAGTTTGTGAGGAAAACCCTAATCATGATGCGACAAATGAAACTTCAGACACTCCTCAGATAAGCACACAGGAGTCAACTGCGCAAGTGACCGACGACATGGAGGAACCTGTTGCAAATAAAGTAAATTTCGTCCCACACCGTAGCAGATTTGCTGCAGGAATAATTCCTTTTGAGGATACGCCTGAGTTTACAGAGGTTGCTGAAGCAACAGGGGTTTACCTCAAGATTCGAGATTTATTGAAAGGCTCCCCAAGAAGTCAGGCCAAGAACAAGAAATAATCTAAGTCATCTGTTTTATACTACCCACCTGTAGACAACAAGCAATGTTTTTGTCTTATTACAGTCCTTTTCTATGTAGTTTTACTTTGGTGCTTTGTATATTTTTACTGCTATTGTGTGATTTTTAAAAACACAAAAAGGTTACATTTGGTTTGTACCTGGATATTAGCTGACTGGTGCATGTTCTGTGTGTTGTTGTTTTTTTTTAAATTCTTTCTTTTCCGTTTTCTGTAATTACACTTGTTATTACTACATCTCATGGCATGCTGATTTGTATGGCCACCATAGATCATCTGTATAATTTATTGTGAATATCTTTCAGCATAAATTTCTTAAGAATTCTCAACGAATTAAAAGTTTTAACTTCTACTTTCTACTGTCTTTTACATTTTATCCTTACATACTCACATGGTCCTTCAGAAAACGTAGTATTTTGATTTGTTGCACAAAAAACATTATTTTTATATTGAAAACAGATGAGAATAATTCTTTTTTTTTGATAATTACGAAGTTCACAAGAACAGCATTTATCTAAAATAGAAAAGCTAAAATTGAAGCTTTTCGGAAAAAATGCTGAAATTTGGATATTATATTCAACAAAAATATTGGATAAAATGTGCTCAACTGTCTATTTTTATTATATTTTCAATAAAGAATAATTTGAACAGCAAATCAACATTAGAATGATTGATGATAGCATGATGTGACACTGAGGACTACACTAATGACTGCTGAAAAATTAGATTTGATCACAAGAATAAATTACATTTTAACCCTCCTATTACCCTAAAATCCGCTAACACCGTTTATCCTCAGGAATTTAACTTCCAAAATATGATTTATTTTTTTGCTAAAATGTTAGTTTCAGGTAATTGATGTTTTTTTGACTACTTAACAACACTCTGAAATACAGAAGAATTAGGTTTTCCCCTCCCCCATGGCATGGGAAATGTCAAAGCCTTTAGTGAGATTTAGGACTCACCCTTCCCCCATGTGATTTGAACTGTCAGTGGTTTCTGGCCACACACTCGATTGCTCCTGCCTGCTGAGAGTTTGCTGTGAGCTGTGAGTTTGTAGCGTGTGTTTGTAGCTCCATAGCCTGTT
>JAUCNO010000015.1:6621-36895 GCA_032353835.1 Enteromius viviparus
AACATAATAGAGACAAAAAAAAAAAAAGAAAAAAAAAAATATATATATATATATATATATATATACACACACACACACACACACACACACACACATATAACAAACTATATATATATATATATATATATATATAAATAATACACACAAACACTTAGGCCCGGTTTCACAAACTGGGCTTAGCTTAAGCCAGGATCAGTCATTAGTTAAATTAATATATTTAAGCAACTTTTACAAAAATGCGTTAAAAGAAAATATTACAGGTGTGCATCTTAACACAGAACAACGACACTGAGATGTTTTAAGATATGTCAGGGCAAGATATTTTCATTTTGAGACAGCTCAAACATGCAATTTAGTCTGGAACTAGCTTAAGCCTCATCTGTGAAACTGAGGGTATGTGTCTTAATGATTCCAGTTGCTTAACAATTCCGTTAATGACAATTTTACCACTTTTGAGGAAGCACCTGTAAATTCTATGCCACAGCAACAAATGTCATTAAAGTAGCATCCAAAACTGCAACCTGTTATAAATAAGAAACGGTTCCAGATTTGCAACTCTAGATATAACAGATAAAAATAAGCATTATAAAGCATTCTGAACATTTTAATGAAGCATTAAGTATCTGTGTGTATTATGCATTATATATGGAACGTGTTTCATAGAAAGTGTTACTGAACATACTGCTGCTGACTTGATTTGATTAATAGTAACACCATAAACAGACACATGATTTCACAGCGGGCAGAAAAATTAATAAATAAATATCTGTGAGCGAAAGTGTGTTTGCGTGGAGCTACCCAGTTCCCATCTCAAATGAGCATGTGCTCTCTCTGCACAGATGACACTCAAAATGCATTATAACCATTAATGAAAAAGTTAATGGGCCATTTTCTTACATATCAATTTACATTTTACAATTTGGGTACACAAATGATGTCTGCTACGGCGGGTCCTTAATATTTTGCTCAAGGAAACAGTTCTAATGTGTTTTGTGGACATCAAATGTAGTGAATAATGATGCGTCCATCGCATGCAAATAAGATGACAGTTGGAATGGGCTGATCAACAGTGCTCGCATAAAGAGGTTACACACTCACTTTCAAAAACGTCATCTACCATATCGCAGTGTGTCCATGTTTGCAAGCAAACACACAAACCAATACGCTCAATTAAGATCAGCTCCCTTGTGTGCAACTAGCAAATTATCTATCACAAAGTATCACAATTTTCACTCTCTGCTGTACTGATATTCATAAAACATGCAAACCTAATGCAAGAAGACAGGCCTTATGTACAGTACTGTACATTATATCAAATTAACTTGTATAAATGATAAATGCAATTAAACAGACATTTTACTAACTAAAACATAATAGGAACTGAATTAGTATGATTTATATTGTATTACAGTATTTTATATATCTCTTTTATTTTTGTTGTTAATTACTTTCTCAGTTTCACTGATGTTACTGTTTATTAGTAATTTATTTTTTCCTTTAGTTAGTTGCCAAGTCAACATATCTATTTTTTATAACTTTTTTCATTTAATATTTACATACTATATTTCAGCTATATTTAATTTACCTAAAATGATTAGTTTATAGTTTAAAGTTACTATAGTTACTCAAAAAAAAAACTAAAATAAAAAACGTTACTTCAAACTTCAACTGTATTAAAAAAAATAAATAATAAAAAAAACGTAAAACATTTAGTTAAATTTAAATTAAACAACTAAAAGGGAAATAAAAAATAATAATTTTAGAAATAAAATAAAATTTTTAAAAAATGTTAAAAATGAAAATGACAAAAACAAACAAAACTAGAACATTTTTGTTCATACAATAAAAGTAAAATGGACAGCAGTGTTGTTTTGGACCCCACCGACTTTTATTGAATGGTTTATGGTTATATATATAAAAAAAATGGTTTAAAGGTTTCTTTTAATTGTCAGAATTGTACAGAATAAGTACAGTTATATGCGGAGGGTGAACCAACTTAATCAACAGCCAAATGTATTAAACATCATAAACCTGTCTTTTTAGGAAAGAACCAGACATGTATTGAACATGACTACAATTTAGATTAGAAATTGATATTAGAATTTTTTCCATGATTATCCAAACAGCGAGTAAAATTAAACTGTATATACTGTAGAATACTTTGACGCATTGTGGGATTAAACGCTCTAAAAAAAGAGAAAACATATATTGATATAAATCACTAAAGCTGTAGGCTATACACTGTGAAATTAATCTATTATATTGCACGCACATCTGTGCTTTGTTGTTTATGATGAGAGAATTCTCAAGAATTCATTTAGAGAATATTTACACACTCGACAGAACTGATTGATTTCAGCGATGACTCATCTGAACACCTCTGATTGGCCACTGCATTCCAAAGCTCAACGGTATTGTGTGTGATTTGTTAAAAGCCTTCCCCACACGCTTTCCCTAGGGTACAGTGAGCACAGTAAATAATGAACTTTTTCAAAAAATCCATTTTGGCAGGAACAAATTCCTTCAATTTAAATACAATTACTTAACTGTTAGTAAATAAGATTGGATAAATAAAGTAAATAAGATAAGGATATTAAAATAGATGCAGGTTTATTCACTGGTATGTAAAACTACAAAAGGTGTTATACTTATGTGTATATTAACAGTAGTAATTAAATGCAGTTCGGTTGTATGGGATCCTGTCTCCTCCCAACACATTCCAACATGCTGAGCTTCCTCTCAACTTTACAGAAAATAATCATTTTCACCGTGGGGCCTCTCCCGCGCGATGCTAGCGCTCACATGGACGCAGCGGCGATGACTGTCCCAGGGGCTGGGGCGGCTGAGCGCAAAGGCTTATGGGTGTGAATATATGTATCAGTGCCATCTGCATGTGAAGTGAGAACACACAGGGCAGAGAGCCAATCACACACCCACGCACACCTGAGGAAGGCGTCATCAACGCAGCCTATTGTTTTAGGGCACATTTCTGTACGTGTGAGGCACATGGGAACGCTGTCACACCTTTTAAACTCACAGCCACCGACAAACACAAAAAAATGCAAATCCGTTTTGTCTGATGTATTTTCAAGCTTCGCAGGTCACGTTCAGAATGCCGCTCCGTGACATTGTTTGCGTGCAACAATATCCGGAAACACTGGATGTTAAAACAAAACTCAATTCCCACTCCAACAATCGCTTTGATAAGCACTATAAGCGAACGACACCCACTGCTACAAGACATATATTCGGTACTCTTCATATACATTAATGCAAATGAAAAGACGCCTGCAGTTTGACGTTCTCCCTCCTTTTTCCTCTCCTTTCTCATTATTCCACTACCTCGCACGTTGCCTCTCTTCTCATCTTTCCTCCTTTACCAGCAGCAGTCCAAAGCAATGGCCAATAACACAGCATGCTGGAACAGATACCTGCAAAGTTAATATCATTAATCAATACCAATGGAATTGTGTGGAGGGACGCAGTCAAGTGAGCCTCCCAGCAGTACCAATCTCCCTCCCTTTAAACCTCATTTGCAAGCCCAAGATGGCCGCTCGGATGACTGGCAGCAAAGTTTTTCCAACAAATTTCATGGGGCATGAGCCAAAGATAATAGGTTTTCAGCCCAATGACAATCCAATTACGACGCCAATCAAAGCTGACTCCATGCAGGCTAATTATCAGCTTCAGCCGTCAGTTCAAATACTAACATACCACTTTTTATTTGAATAAAAATTCAGTTTTCGAAACCAGGCAGGTCTGCCGCCCCTGATGAGCGGTGAGCAGCAGAGAAGCCTACCTTGGAGGTTGCTTCTTGCGCAGATAACGAACAGCGGGGCTTCGTTTCAGCAGAACGGAAGATCCTCTAAAATCTTAAGGGGTGGTTTCCTCATATCCGTGAACGTTATGAGGAGCTTATCTTCCAGTGCGGTTTTAGGTAAATCAGACCCATCTAATTGAACGTTTGTGGGAGATACTGAATTAGTCCAATTAAGTTATCGCTGATTGTGATTCGACGTGTGTGTTTTTAACTGACACACATTTCAATAATAGCACATGTCAGTTTTGAAACGTATGTAAGTAATAAGTAATGGCAATAAGCATATCTCACATGTCTGGACATTAATTTGACGCTTAAACTAGTTTTCTGAATGATGTGTTAGACAGCCATGTGATTTATTGTTTAAATTGGAATGACACCTGCATATTTTCTTTGGACATTTGGATACATATTAAGCATATCTTTTGCTAAGGGTCCAAGGCAACATTTCTGCTGTTAAAAGAAAATATGCAGTTGTCCTTCTAATTTAAACAATAAACCCAACAAGTGCACACTTATTGATAAGAAGGCATGCACATTACTCACAACTCTTTGGAATCTACATTGAGTGCCTTTTTTGAAAACGAACATCTGAGAAATATTCTAATATAAACAATACAGTTAACTTATCATATGTGAAGTATAGTACACACATACATACATAATATATATGTATGTATTAATGCGTGTGTGTACTGTGTGTATTTATACATATTAGGACAAATATACAGTATATATATATTTATATATATTTATACATATTCATTATTATATTATTTTATTAAAATAAAATTGCATATTTTCCTAACTATAAATACACTTTCAGCTCCCTCCAAGATTTTTAGCATAAACAAACAGAAGACTTATAGAAAGTTTAAATTGTCGCGTTGTTGTTACGATGCATGACACGTGACAAAATCAATATGGCGGATGTACCCCCATTCCTACTATATAGAACATACTGTTTAACGGTCGGGTAATACATTCAATTTTAAATGTAGTACCTACTTAAGCAGTATGCGATTTCGGACGCATTAGACTTCGGCTGATTGCGGGGTGCACAGGTGTCTTTATGACAGCTAACAACCTCAAACAGGTGCTATTAATTTAGAATCATGAGCAGAGTGTAGCTGGACTATTAAAAAGCAAAATAACAGGTCTTTGAGAATAAGAAATCTGGCTGATAAGCAAGTTATCAAATACTTATTTGACCCAGTAATTCCCAAATAAATTGTTAACAAAAAAAACAAAAAAATCATACAATTTTTCTTTTTAGATTCTGTGTCTCACAGTGGAAAAGAACTTGCAAAATCACAGGGTGATCAAATGCATATATATAGACAAACTATATATGTATTTAATCATTGCACAGCACTAAAAAGTAAGTAAAATATAATAGCTTTTTTTAAAATTAGTACTCACTTTAAATTAGGGGTCCATGAGTTAACTGAAAAATAATCTAATGTTAATTGTGCATGTTAATAATGTTATTACACATTACATACATTACATACATTATTAAACCAGAAAGTTGTATCTATATTAATAGCATGTACAGGTGCATTATCTTATATATCTTTTATAAAGATGAATACTGTGACACATGCATTGCACATTGTTAGTTAATATTAGTAATTGCTAACTAATATGAAGTAATTAGACATTAAATGTAAAGTGTTAGCTGATTTGTATGTAATTGTTATTATTATCATTATTATTATTATTGTTATTTTTTTATTGTGATTCGATGTTGTAAATAAAACAGATTGAGCAGATTTTTATTTTATTATTATTTATAGTAAATTTAGAAAATTCTAGTTCTACTGTACTTCATGTGTTACTTTGTAATTGTCCAGCAACTTCTGAGAGCGAATAGTTTCTACACCAATTTGTTTTTGTCTATGATCTGATGAAAAAAGCTTTTGTGTTTATGCCGTTTTTGGTTTTATAAATTGTGAGGTGAATTTGTGACTGGCTAGTGAACGGCTAGCCAGAATCCAGGATTATTTCTGAATCACAGCATTCACGCAGTACAATTTTGAGAGGATAACACAGATACAGCGGTGTAAAAACAAAGGATCACGAGTGTGTGTCCGCGCCACTCTGAGATGTGCTGGGATGAAATGCACTGAGGATATGGAGGGCTGGCACAGACATGACATCTAATAATGTCTTTCCTCTACAAGTCTGTCCTGCTTGGGTTGGATTTAGAGGAGGTTTATCTCCTTCATATAACCCTCCCAATCCCCCCCACAATCGCATCCGACACTCACATTACACTCTCTCTCACACACACACACACACAAACTAACAAACAAAACCTGCATCAATAACACAAATGATTAAACATTCATGGCCTTTTGTAGGGAACATCTGCTCTATATAGAAGTCTAGCCTGAGGGACTGAGTAGAAAGAATCAGGAGAATTTTTCTCAAAGAAGCTCAAGGAAGCAATAAGATGGCGCACAGTCCTGAAAAGAAACATACATAGCAGGGTTTTGTGCTTTTGTCTAGGTGAACGGACAAATCTTTATTTTTTTATGCCATTTATTTACAATAGACAGGAAGTTTTCCAAAAATAAGAAGGAAATGTACTACAACTTCAATGTACTCATAACAAATGTTGTGGTAAAACTTTTGATTAACTTTTCATGTTAAAGCTGATAACTGACAAATAGGCAATATTATTTAATCCAGGTGGTGGAAATGAAACAAAATTAGAAGTTTTATGCACTGTAATCATATATTATTACTAATAAAATACATATTTTATCCCAATAAAACCTGCGATTAGGGCCGGACGATAAAACAATAACGATATGCGTTATCGCGATCGATATCAATAAAAAAATGTTTCCGATAAAACGTTTTTTCTATATTTTTATTCTTCATCGGAAGAAAACAGTAGTGATGGGTCGTTCTTGAACGATTCGTTCCTTTTGAGCGAATCTTTAATGTGACTTCGGAAGAATGAGTTATCTCGGCGAGCAATTCGTTTCAATTGTGCATTACGAAAAGTTCTTACTGGAATTAGTTCACCTGTTTCGTTCATTCATAATGTGACGTGACAGCCCCATAAGCCTATCAAATCCAGTCAGACTCGGAAAAAGGTTGATTAGGTCATCTATCAAGTCTTCGAGTTTGACTCAAAAGACTTGTTATATGACTTATAAATTTTTTTTGCGGCTCCGATTGCATTTGATAGGGTTATGGGGCTATCACGTCACGTTATGAACGAATGACCCAAAAAGACTTTTCAGATAAGAGGTGAGGTGAGCTAAATGACTAGCTTCATAGACCGTCGTCCCCGCCAAGACTGGTAATACCACAAACTTGAGCCGCACTCACCCTTTGACGTACAGCCGTATTCACCCAACAACATCTGTAGCTGCAGCACCACACAAGCATCAGACCACCGTGGAGAGGTACTCTGCATCAGTTCCTTTTGACAAAGAATCTACGGTTCAAAGATATAACGGAGGCAGTGACATTATGTTTACATTTTAATTATTTGAGTTTTCCATGGTTGTTGACATTTCTGTCTTAATAACTGAGAGGATTATGATCAGATGAAGGTTAAAGTTAAAATAAAAATGTTGAAATGCAATATATTTTTCTCCTGGTCCTTATTTTAAATGGGTCAAAAAAATATCAATAATTTTCGAAAACAAACGATAAGAAACATTGATATCGTGATACAGTACAAGTAAGCCTAGACACCTTTTAAAGAGACTTTTTAAAGTGCCATATAAATCCAACATCACTTTATAAATATCCATAATGTACAGTAAATAAATATGATATACAGTATACATTCAAACAACACAAATTTGACAGAAATCCAGCTTTAAATTATGTGGCTTAACATACAAGACGTGTCATACAAGCCAGAATAATGACCATTAAAAAAGAACAGAAACAATTTAGAATAAACCAAACACACCTCTGATCCCAATTTAATCCTTTAGACGTCATGTGACCGAACCGAGGAATTATTTAGTTCAGTTGATGTATTCTGCACTTTAATGTTAAGCCATCTGCTTTTTTCTTCCTTTCAAATTTTCTCTATTTTTTCCAAACCGCCGTTTCCGTAAGCGTTTCCTATTGATTGCTTCTACCGACTATAAACCCACACAGAGCCACCCTATCTGAGAAATGATTATCTTTGATTATCTCTGAGTTTGTGGTTCAATAAATTCATGAAAATTTGAGGCCTTGCTGTGCTTCCCACCAGAGCCGGCGCACATAAGTCTCTCTCACAGTCCTTCAATGTGTTATCACTGCTCTCTACACAAACTCCGCACTTCTGAGGAGATTAATGACACATTGTCTGTGGAGATAACATCTGTCTCCACTGCTCCTGAAATATCAAGCTTAATAAATATATTTATGAGCCCTGCTCTCTATAGCACTAATGCAATCAGCCGTTGCCGCTCACGCTGGCCCAAGACACTGAAAACCCATTGACTTATTTTGTAGCAAATTAGTCCAACACCTAATCGCTGAACCCTGCTCCGCTTTTTGAATTACGACTCTGAAACACCCATCCGCTCTGCAGCAACTGCAGTTTGAATTATATCAGTTCGTAGACTTGCCGGTGTCCAGATTTCATTAGCAACACATTAACAACGCTTTACATCTATTACCATCCTGACATGTTCTATAAATAACCGGCATGGAAACAAAGTATTACCGTTAAACTCAATAGTGTTACGGTAAAGAGATACATTATTAAAGCTGAACATGGGTCATGAACAATAGGCATAATTGACTTTCAAGGAAGAAGGTTAGAAGTAGTCGTTGAATGTGGATTTTTGCGGCGATTTTTTAGTTACAAAAAATAAAATGATAGAAAAGTAATGTTAAAACATATTTAAATAATAGTTATATGCTACTGTATATACAATTTTATTACAGTTGGCAACGTGTATGTCATTATGTGTGTCAATAAATAGCACATGCCCTAAAAATAAATAAGTAAATACAATAAAAATAAAATAAAAGTCATAAAAACTGCAAATAACTGTTGTAGCAACTACTTTCACTTATAAATTAGTACTAAATATAACAAACATTTAAAAAGATAATAAGAAGCACATTAATTTATTATTTAAAAAATTCTGCACATCAAATTAAATTATGTGATTTTTTTATGTGTAACAATTATGTGATTTTTTATTTATTTATTTATTTTTTTTAAGTATAGCGAGGAGAGACAATATGTCAATGAATATTATGTGTCAGAAATAAAATAAAATAAAATAAATGCGTTTTGCAAAGAAATAACTGAATTTGCATTTTTGGCTGAACTATCCTTTTAAGTTCAAGGAGTACACAGCGAGGAGCCATTTGTTTCCAGGGTAAACATGTTTCCCCCTCCTCACCTCCGTCCCACAGTCCCTAAACCTGACAGAGCAGTAGCCCAGGGCTACATGAGACACAGGATGCAGTACAAGGACAAATCCCCACCCACGAGGACAGGAAGAGGAAAGATGTGATTAACTCTTTATCATTGCGACTTTACAGCGGTATGAACATCGCTGCAATGCGATTTGCCCCCCGATCTGACGCCCCACTCTCCTGTTCTCTAAATATTAGTCTAATCTGAGATATGCGCTGTAGCTGGAGGCGGGGGGGAGGGTGGAGGGAGATAAGCCAAGAGGCTAAGCTAACAAAAATTAATAACTGTGATGGAGATCTGCCTGTTTAGCATAATTTCAGTGCGAAAAGCACCCTGACCCCCCCAATGATACTCTTTATCTTGATTATTTTGAACAATGTGAAACAACATCATTTTGTTTACTACTTAACCTTTGGCAGTCAGGTGCTACGCTGACTCCGACACTCGTGTGAACGCCCAGAACTTGCGCATTTTCTCTCGCACAAGATAAGTGATGTACACTTATAGTTCAGTTGGAAAACACCTTGGTAATTAAATGTGAATATTTCAGTCTCGTTGTTGTGTCACACGGTTCAAACACTGGAATGAAGACATGAAATGTATTATTTGTAAATCAATAGTTTGCAATATACGTTTTTATGGCGCTATATATTTTTTCATAATTTAGAAACATTTCTACCGCTCACCAGAACATTTATTTGATTAGAAATACAATATAAACAGTAATACTGTAAAATCTTAATACAATTTAAAGCTGTTTTCGGTTTTAATATATTTTAAAATCCAATGTATTTCTTTGATGCAAAGCTGAATTGTTAGCAGCCATTTCTCGAGTCTTCAGAACTCTTTCTTTCTAATAAGATGGTTTGGTGCTAAAGAAACGTTCATTATTATTATTATTATTATTAAATGTTTGAAAAAAAAATTGGAACAGGCCTACAGTAATGCATAGAATTGCAGTTTTTATTCAACAAGGCCAGCTTATCTGTCAGATGATTTTGACCTAAACAAGCAATCAAGTGGGCATTCATGTTTAGATTCAGACATCACTTCAAGGACTCTTCACAAAAACATAAAATATCATGCAGGTCTTGCACGCGCTCACAAACATAACCTCTCAAGGTGTCAACACAGCCAAGTTAGTTTATGAAAAGTAATTATATTCGCTTTCCTTAAAATTACAAAATGATTGTATGCATACCAGCACGCACACACACAAAGTTGTAAAACGTTTCATCTAAAGCATCTGCACCTTGTGAGAGAGATGGGCGAGCAGAGGCGGGGATGTTAACTGCTATGGTAACCAACCCCTAGGGACTGAGAACTCTCATCGGATCACCTCCCAACATCTGGCTCTTAAATGTTCACGCATTAAAAAAAAAAAAATGAAATGCACAAAAGAAAAATAAATAAATAAATAAAACAAGAGTGCTAATGATACACATGGATATTCGCCTTGCAGACAGAGTTTACACTGCGCATATCCACACACAGACTTCCTAAAACACACAGAGCTTAAGCAAACTAACATTAGAAACATTATACAGTGCATAAACGAAACGGGTTCAACTGCAAAAATAAGCGGAAGCATGGCTGTGATCCAGAGGTCAAATAGAGGCCGTTATCTACTGTACTGTATATGTTAATGACTGACAAGAACAATAAGACATTACATTTGCTGATTTACAAAATAATGACCCTATTTCCATTTATGCTGGAACCATCATTACATTAAACATCCAAGAAAATTAAAAATGTAGCATTTAGAAGTTTTCTATTTATGTGTGTGTGTGATTTACAGTGGATTCTTTTAAGGCACTTGCTGAAATTATTACCACAGCAACTACTAACACTACTAATAATAATCATCACAATAACAATATTTATTTTCCACTTCACATTATTTTATCCATTCATTCAAAGTTCCAGACTTCAAAATTGAAATAAAATTCAAAGTTTTATTTTTCATTTGTTCTTATTGGCAGAGAACAACAATGCTGAATAATAAGCACCAATTTTTTAAATAATGTTTAAGTAAAGTGTCATCATCAGCTACAATACACTTTCATATCACTTCAGAAATGCATGTCCTTATGCATTTCACACTCTTACTGAGAGGGCCTCAGCAAAATGGTCATAATTAAATAAATATTACCATGTACAAAATAGCCCTTAATTACGAGTGCAGCCGTGTTTTCTACTTAAAGATACTTCTCACTGATTAAGAGACCTGTTTCAGTAATTTACAAGTGACTCTCCCATCCCCCCCCCAAACACTGATGAATTATGAACATATAGGCCACCATGTTGAGAGACAGACAATCAAAACAATAAGACACATTAATGTGGAACACCTCTGGCAGCACTAGTGATAAAATGCTTTTTTCCCTCTTCACAATAAGGCTGATGGCGGTGCTCGCAGATTTAATATTCCATGCAAAGGAAAGAAACTTATTGAGAGTCTTGGCTCAAAATGAACAAAAGAAAGTTCTTTGTTGAAAGTTGAGAATAGCATACTTCAGTCTGACCCCTGGTATTGTCTACTGTCCACTAAAAACAATTCACAGCCTTGACTGAGCAAGAGTGACGGTGCACAGACAGAGGCATTCAGGTGGAAATGACCTAAAATGTCAATTAGCAAATTATCATTGGCTTTAAAGAGAATGGGATCTTTTCTTTCTTTTTCTTTTTTTTTCTAAACTGTCTGACAACCCTATCCCCTGAGACCATTACAGAGTGATTTTTGAGGTATTGTATTCATAAGGGGTTTCCAGTAATTGGATTAAATTGGTTCCAGAATGTAGCAATTTATATTGTAATATCCCATTACTTCCAATACTGTTCTTAATTAATTAGGTCTCTTTTTTCTTGATGTATAAGTTAGCTACTACAGGAAGCTGGGTTAAGTTTGTCCCCTACCCCCTCTTTCTCCTCCCCATCCTCACTCTCCCCTTTGAGTATCTAAGTTCGGCTGGTTGCTGAGATTCTAGCAAAAGTGGTAAAGCGATCGATCACACCTAAAAAACAGACAGCATGTTCCTCAAGACTCAGTCTGAAAACAATCAAACAGAGGAAAAATGCAACACGTATGTGCCCCGAAAATCAAAAGCACTTCCTGCAACCTTTAAAATAAGTGTTTGATCCTTGATTTGTTATCATTGTCTCTTTGCTTCATGTTCTGGGGTTCCATTTTAATTTATGAAAGCCATTCTGCTTCGCCTAAAGGTTGCCTAAACGAATACAATGTTCAGACAATTTCCATATGCAAATATGCTTTAATTAAGTCAATTAAATAATTTCTATTTTTTTCCATTGCGGAGCCTCCAGGCTGAGTGTGTGGCTACATAACACACTCGCTTTCTTTGGAAGATGAAAAGCAAGTGATGGGTTGCGAGATGAAAGTGGCAGACAGGAACAGAAAAACATACGCTCACAGTGACAGTGAGAGCGCACAATAAGTCAATATATATTGCACCAGTCAGAACAATTAAATAGGTTTTAATTACAGTAAATTATTTCTTTCGAATGTATCTCTTTTTTATTCACACAAGCCGTCCTTTAACCCTGACACAATCCTTCACCCATTATATGCATAAAGGGCACAATGCTATGAAAATGAAGAAATTGCCAGAAGGGCATGTTCGTATGATATTACTTATTATTATTTTGCTTGCTTGCATACAGTACATACCACCAGTCAAAAGGTTTTATCTCTTGTTCTCACTCTAATATTATTGTGCTCAGTCTCATGCTAAGGTCACTAATATTATTATAACAGCTTATATTTTAATATATTTAAAAATGTATGATTTTAATATAATTATGAGGTGTTCAAAAAACATTTCTTTTTATCAAATGATTGAGATCACTTAAACAACTGGGGTAAGATTAACAGTATTAATAAATGTATAGGCCTACTATTATTAATCAAGTATCAACTGAACTGATCAAAAGAGATAGGATAGACATTTATTATATTATAAAAAAAATTGCTGTTCTTTATAAATTTCTTTACAATAAAAACTTGATGTAGACACATAAAATTATAATCTGTAATTAAATCCAAGTAATCGTATAAATTTCATAATGTGCATTGTTATAAAATAAACAGAATGGAAGAAAATAAGATTATATAAATCAACAAATAAATAAAAGAATAAAGTACATGAGAAAAAGTGCATAATGGCTTTGTTTCCAGCCACTATGTTCATGAATAATTGCACAACTTGTGTCACATGAGAGCTACCTAACAAGCTGTCACTTCAAAGAAACACTCAATATTACATAAAGCCATGCTACTGCGTGCTTATTCTATTAGCATGAATGCTAAGATGACACCTGAACAAAGGAGTGCGCGGCAGCGCTCGCATACAAGCTGCCATGAGAGAACGACCCTGTGTATCATCTGTATTCTTCCCATCAGCCAAACAAATACGCACTCACAATGACAAAGAAAAGATAACTTTTAAAATCACATCAGAAACTCGAGCAAGATGGATAGAATTTACATCACTCCAGCGGCCGTTTAATTTAGTTTCTGCTATATAACCCTGCCTTAAATTACATAGAGTGTAATGAAAAATCGTTAGGCGCTTTGATTATATTATTCAAACATACAGACTCTGCATTTCAGAAAACTAAATCTCATTTTGCCTAGTGTAATAATTAAAAACGCAATTTTGCCAGTGACTGTTAGTGGAGGGAACCAGCAGGGACCTGGAAATAATACATTATATTTAGGCCACAAATTTATATTGTGATTTTTAACAACAAAAATACTTTGGCTATAAGGATATCAATATTGCACAAGAAAAAAAAATTCTAAAATCAGTTTTCTGCTCACATAGTGACTACTATAGGTGATTTCAGCATGTTTGGAAGGAGTACTGGGAAAGAAATGTACATAAAAAGGGTTGAGTTTCCTCGTCTGTGAGACAGCTGAGCCCTTGGGCTTCGGCAACCACAAGGTGGCATCTTCCTTCCTGAAGGAGACTTCTGTTTCATGTCTGATCTGAGGGAAACGCACACATACAACATCCTTAAAGCAGGTGGGAGTGTGTATGTGTGTCATGGGCTCAGTGTGTTCATGACTAACCTGCGTATATTTAATGAGCAATACCATCTTCTAACTCAGCCTCTCTCTCTCTCTCGTTAAACGGACTACAAGCACTGTCAGACAGCAGGACTCATTCCTCCATGGAGGAACATGAGGGAGCTTAAATGGGACGGTATGCGTGTATAAGTACAATAGGGAGAGGTAACCAGAATAGGGACACAGAATGAGAGATCTTGCATTTCGGTTAAACATTATATATTATAGAGCTCTGAGAAAATAAATAAATGTTAAAACGTAGATTTGTGATTCAGTTTACTTTTCTGTTTCTTATTGACCTCCCAAAAAAAATATTTCAAAAGCTCTGAAAATGTATTTAACATTTAAGTATCAGGTTGATACTTTATGACTTTTCCTAATCTTATGAGCAATGATTAAACTAAATTTCAAAGATGATAAATGCTTTAAACGCCATCCATAAGAAATGTTACATTACTTATGTTTGGGGTCTCAGAGACCTATGAAATAAAATATTCAAAATCTAATTAATTTATGCACGCTAAATCAGTCTGACTGGCGTTAACTTACTGCATCAAAGACAGTTATTCATTTAGATTTTATCATCTTATATGATCTTTATCATCCACAATGTCTTTTCTGCAACCAAACTGACCATCAGAAATATAATATTATACACACACACACACACGCACACACACACACACAGTATTATCATGTTCTGTTCATTTATCATATATATATTTCAGGTTTCATCTCGCCCAAAATGAATCATTTAAAACAGAAAACATGCATAAATAAAATTCTGCACACACATACACACACATACACAAAAGTAAAACAAGCAAAAATGGACATAAAAAAGGAGAACAAAAAAAAAACAAACAAAAACAAGGTAGCTTGTCTCAGGTCCACTGGCATGAATAATTTCGACCAGTTGTTTTGCATCCGCTGATCAGACGGATATTGTTTTGCGTTTTCTTCTTTTTCTACAACTGCTCTTTCAGCACTGACAGCTACAGGGAACATGACTATCAGTGAGAGAGAAAGCATGTGAGAGAGAGAGAATGCAGCGGAGGCTACCGACTACTCGTGAAGTCCATTATCTTCACCTCCAGCTCACGCTCTCTCCTCACCTGTTCATTTCTTCCCGCCATTTGCCATATGGAGGAGCAGTGCACACTGAGTAAACAGTTCCATTTCCATCGACGGCAGGTCATTACAGGACGTGTTCATTTTCCCTTTCACAGGCTGGCTTTAGCAGCTGCACCTTCACTGATTCAATAGGTGCAATTAAACATCTGCTTGCTGTAATTGATTAATATGATCCAAGCACCAAACATTGTAGACGTGGCTGGTGGGAAATGTGTTTATATTTTTTTCAATTACTGAAATGTGTCGGATTTACATCCAATGTAAAATTAAATGTAAAATAAACAATTATTTTAATCCTAATAGCTGTCTCACTCACTGACATACAGTATTTATTAATATACAGTTTTGGTTATTTATTCATTATAAATACTTAATTTAGTTGTTAATAATAATAATAATAATTATAATAAATGTCAATTTCAACTGAAAGATTTTTGTTAAAACTTTAATTGTAGTTTGCATGCTAAGGTTTGCGTTTTCAAATTTGGAGAGAAAGAATATCACGTTCACTTTTCCAATCCTGAGTGAGGCTAAACGTTCAAATCCATGGTTATGCCTTGGTCAAATGATCAACAACAAAATTATTTCCTGTCACGCTCCAGAGTTCAAGTCTAGGCAGCCAATATGATCTCCACTCATTTATAACCAAACATAAAATGAGTCATAATAAAATGCAGACTGATGGTGGCACATCTGTATCACCAAACTTGAGGAAAAATAAATAAATACTAAGCCACTATTTACCTCAAGAACAGTTTTTGTTTTTCGCCTTTGTTGGAGGAAACAGCATGTTCTTGATTATCAGCTTCAGTGTGGAGCTGTTCATGTAAATAGGTCCACATCTTGGGAAGCTAATATGCAAAGAAGCCCTGTCCCGTGTGTCAGGATCTGTGGAACAAGGAGATTAATGGAATCCTAAAAGTGTAAATTATAGCCTTTACCCGCTGCAGCGTGGAGAGGAGGGCCGACAGCCCCAAGGGAGGCTCCCCACAAAGCAATTCCAGCAGCTCCACACATGCAGATCTCTTATACACAGAGGTGAAGGGCAATTTCTCCTAGTCTTACTTCTTTATTTATTTCCGCAGATAGACTGGCTGGACACATCTACATATCCACGTGATGGTGGCTGCACATGTTGTACACAGGTAATAATGTGCTGGCAGCGGGGGGTGGAGGATTCCGCTGTACGACTCTAAACCTCACGCTGGACCAAGAGAAACGATGACCAAATGATGCTGAAAACTCATCAACTGTCACATTTTAGTTCTCGATTTAGACTAAGACCATTTCTGAAGGTTCTGGTGTTCGCCCATAACCTTTTTTGCTGACATTAACAAAATCTAAATCAATACAAACCCTATTTACTTTAATTAGGTTTCTGATCTACAGGCCTGTTCAGAACAAGAATGATAACTACTATATATATAGATAACTATTATGATAATTAGCATCTACACCAATCTGTGATAACAGTTTTGTTTATTGGACAGTAAGAGTGCTCCAGTTTGTTCATCTGCCACTTTAAATGCTTGTTCAGAATTGATTCTGATTGGCTGTCAATGTTTCATCAAGCTTTAAAACAGACTTCAGTTATATTGCACCGCTTTGCTTTTATTGCTATACTGTAGTTGTGGTGAGGGCTCCACTACTCTATTAAAATCATAACTATTTATAAGACTATATCATTATTGTTATCATCCTCTTTGTAAACAGACCTGATCTGGGTACATCAATCCACAGAAGAGAAAGAAAAAAAAAAAAATACAGTTTAGCATCAAAATCTTTGATCAAAATGAAGTCTGTTAGGGATACTATATCATATTAGTTATTGAAGCAGACAAAACTGAATATTTTGTTTTTAACATTTAGTCTAAATTTGCCAATATCTGGCACTTAATATTAATGCTGTCAAACGATTAATTGTATCCATAATAAAAGATTTTGTTTATATAATGTGTGTGTGTGTGTGTGTGTGTGTGTGTGTGTGTGTGTTTGTGCATAATGGGAATATGTATTAAGTTTATATAAATGCACAACCATGCATGCATACATTTTGAAAATTTTTACATGTACAAATACATATTTATATCATTTTAATTATTTATACATACAATATATAACCAT
Organism: Enteromius viviparus; assembly: GCA_032353835.1. Classification (NCBI taxonomy): domain Eukaryota; kingdom Metazoa; phylum Chordata; class Actinopteri; order Cypriniformes; family Cyprinidae; genus Enteromius; species Enteromius viviparus. The sequence goes on from JAUCNO010000015.1 coordinate 24,193, forward strand.
AACTTATTTTTCTTAAATATATACATGCATGTGTGTGTATTTATATTAACATAATAGATATACACAACACACACAGAAACAAAAACTTTTTTTGAATGTGATTTATCTTGATTAATTGTTCGACAGCACTAATATTGATATTTAAATAATATTACATTTAATATTAACCAATAGACTTTGCACATCACTTAGGTTCATTGAGATCTGGAATATAATAAAATGACAGTAAACGTTAAACATACAGTTTTTACATTACAGAAAAAAAAAGAACTTGCCAAATGGCAATTTACAATTACTTGAAATCTGAAAGTGAGCATTATCCCAGAAAATACTGCACGTTGAGTCATGTCGGCTACATGAACCAATGACATGGACTGCTCTATCATGGACAGTCACACACAAAACATTCAAAGCTATTCACATGAGACCATTTCTGTTCTAACAGAGAGGAGGAGAAACAACAACAAAAAAACCCTAACAAATAAAAAAGGAGAGAGAGAAAGAACCTCTTAGGATTGCAGCTGACAGGAGGGCACCTCAGGACAGAAAGCCATAATTATAAACACCTTGTATTGTATGTATTATAATGGAGTGATGCGTGTCTGACGGATGAAAACATTTCAGATTTTTTTCCCTTCCTTCCTTTCTTTTCTTCTTCCTTCCTTCCTCAGATCTGGCGACACCGCTGTCCTCCACACCCCCTGCCCCCCCAACTCTCCCTTTTTACTATTCATTGAGATACAATCGCCGGTTGGCACTTCTCCAGTGTTAGATGCATTTGAATAATACATGACCTGCCCTTTCGCTGACATCACGGTGCCAGAGCTCCAACAAGGTATGAATCTTATTCTATATACACTTCCAATGTTCAGCTGTTCACAATCTATACTGTCAACAATTTATCACAGGATGGCGCTGCCAAGTTATCAGAGTGGTCGGCGGCCGTGTATGATCTAGTCGGAGCATCTGGCTCTTCACTGCTCGTGACATTAGCTCAGACAAGAGAATCAGTGGACTATTGAATGCAATTACAGTAAGCAAGACAGACAATAAAGATTGATAGGGCTTTTTCATTTTATCACACAAGGAAACATAACGGCGGTGAGGCTTCGCCTTCAACTGCCTGCATCTAATAATGATTGAGGGTGTGCCATGGTGTGGGCAAGATGAGAGGTGAGAGAGAGAGAGAAAGAGAGAGAGAGAGAGAGAATATACACAATGGGGCTCTGCCCTTTTATCTATGCACATGCATCACGGACAAACACGCACACACATAACGTTTGCATATGCATTCACGTTCACATGCAAAATGCGAACAGAAGGTATATGCATGCAAACATACCCACATGAATGGATGTGTGTGTGTGTGTGTGTGTGTGTGAGAGTGGACACCTTCTGTTTGGACTTTCCGAGTTTGTGCGAGAGCCTCTGTGAATAATTGCATTCTGAAGATTTTAAAGGAGAGAAAAGCCCTCAACGTGCCTGTGCTCAGTTAATGATGAATATTTACACGACATCGATCACATTTTTGCAAGCAATCTCAATGATTAAGAGGGGAGAGAGTCACCATGCATATTTAAACAATGCGAGAGATAATAAATGAGCCCTTTCAATACAATCAACAACCTCAGGCAAAACAGAGGAAAAACATCACAAGAGAAAATATCTCGGCTGTTGACCACGCTGAAAGGCCAAAAAGACCCCCGTCTAAGAGCTCGGATACATATTCATACCGCAGCCTTGTTGCATTTAAACAAAACGTGTTTGGAACGGAGCGTGTTTACCGAGTAGCGAAACTGACAGGTCACATTAAAATGACCTGACAAGATTCTGAAAGGTGACTGTCGGGGCAAAACGCATTATGAATTGCAGTTTTCTGGACTGGACTTACATGCAAACATGACAAATGTTTAATTCCTTGAAAGAGAGTGGGGGGAAAAAAAGCCATTTTTGTCTGTGGAGATGACATGTCAACGCAAGGCTGTTCTATTATTTGCTTGAGTAATCATAACAATACAACATGCTTTCCCCCAAGAGTTAATTGCAATGTGAAGGAACAGGCCAATGCAAGCAATTCTATATTTGCGCGAGTGTGTTGGCGTTCTGCTTTTTCTCTTGAGATAAGAGAAATTTTTCATTTTAACATGATATGTGATGCATATTGATAAATCATTAGCTATTTTAGTAAAACCAAGCTTCATTCTGGCTACGGCGTGGATACTGTAAAAATTAAAACTGTCGATCAATTTAAATTTGTAACCATGTTAATGACATGCTAATGATCTTTCCTGAAAAAAGCTCCTAAATTAGGATAACCGTGGAAGACAATTTAACCACTCGATAACAGGCGCTAAAGATATTCTAGAAGAAATCATTGATTTATTTTTTTCTTTCCTAAGTAGCTATTTCATGTAAGACATGAATAACTCTGCAGAACAAAGTTACTCAGGTAGAGTGAGTAAATGACATGCTTTTTGGGGTTTGTGTTGATAAACATCAATGTGGTAGTCGGCGGCTTGAATTGTTACAAGTGCTTGGAAAAAATATAGATTTTTTCAGCTATCATTTTATGTTCAGTCATTAGTCATACTAAATTAGCACATTAACTTAACATTCCAAATGTTTATACATATGTATTTTCGGTAGACTAACTATGTGTCTCTGGTTAACAACTAACACCCAACTAAAAAACAAGTTATCTGTAGCCAAAGTTTGCATCTAAAAGGAGGTTTGGAGGGTGTGTGTGTGTGTGTGTGTGTGTGTGTGCGTGTCAGGGCCTGACAGCTGAGGATATTTGCATGCACACACAGTTTCACATGCAGTCACACAGGCAAGCTGCTGGGCTCTTATCACCTCAGATAAGGCCTGACTGGCCTTTTACCTAGGGGAGCCAGGTCTAATCTGAAAAAGCCTGTCACTAACAAAGAGAGATCCCTTCCTCAAGGATAGCAAGGCTAAAGTGAAACCCAACTTTGCTCCTCTGCCTCTTTACTTCCTTTTATCTGCCCCTTCATTTGGGCCCAGACTTATTACACCCATAATGCAACACTTTCACCCCTGCTCAACCACTCCATTACCCATGGATATTGTCCCTCCTGCCCTTACTGTCTGATAAGTGCAAATGAATGGCCAAATAAATATTGACAAACTGTTTTTTTTCCTCTCTCTCTTTGTTCCCCGCTGGATTGACTTTGTCTGCACCCTGGCAGTTATTACAATAAGCTCTCTGCCTCTTACGTATGCATCTGCTTTCATCAAAGATAAAAGGTTGAGTTTAATCCAAGGATAATATGTCCGTCACGTTTATTCACCTGCAAGAAAAAATAAAAAATGAGTATAAACAGTCAGTGATTGTTAAATCTTTCAAACCCACAGCTATTTATCAAGGTGAGATTAAACAGGAATATAATATATATTCGCTGTTAATGATGGTCGTGCAGTATAAAAAAAGGACACACAAACAGGATATGACAGTAAAGCAAATTGCTCGCATGATAAAAGAGCACCCATATTCTCTAAAGGTAAGCAGTTCTGTTAACACACAAACTCTGACTTCCAGTAGTGGAGCTTTGTTAAGATTCATATCGGCAAATGTCAAAAAGAATTAAAAAGATAACTGTCATTCAGAATGGGCTCCAGCACTCTGACATATTGCTCATAGACGGGAAAGATAAGGCAGACCCCAGCCTCCTGTTTCTCAGTCAGAACCCACTGCGTTTGCCGCACATCCAAAGAGCTAATTCCCCCGCTCATATGAATATGCCATTTTCATACTGCCAAGATGATGAATCCCTGAACTCTACGTCACTGTTAGCCGGCCCCACCAAAAATGCCATATTAATGTCAAATGAGATATAACGATTTAGATTTGTCAGATTGCCCAGTGTCAGTCCACATCCATCCTGTGAGCTGGTGGAGATTTCCCATCAGACTCTGAGAAGAAGAACAGATAACACACCTCTCTGTGCTGGCCTGCTCTCAGTGGAAGCAAAGGGGGCAAAAGTTATTCCAACTACCCTGTTCACTGTAGCTAATCAGTAGTAACAGAATATATATATATCATTAATTTGGTAACAAACTAGTTACTATTGGTACTAGTTGCATATTAGCATGCATATTATGAACATATTGGACATTTATTTGTACCTACAATGTAGGCTTCATATTTCGCATGACCATATGCAACCACTGTAATCCTACACAATAATTCAACAACCTCCTAACTAATAGTTAGCAGTACTCTATTGAGACAAAAGTCATAGTACATAGTTATCCAACTCTTGACATAATAATACAAAAATACAAATATATATGTATAAAGAGAGAGAGAGAGAGAGAGAGAGAGAGAAGAGCGAGAACTAGATAGCCTATCATTATTAATACATAATGATATGTAAGTAACTGTACATTTTGAACATATTCTGAACATTATTCTGAAAGTACATTGTTTAATAAATTTTCTTCTTTTAAGCAAATCCTGCAAGGCGGATAAAAAAGAGTGTAAGAATAAAGTGTGTGCAACTTTTACAATAGTTACAAAGAAACTGCAAGTAACAATACATTAAAGAAATTGTACCCCTCTGAATAAATCAGTTAATTCAATTAAAAACTGATGGGCAAAATTAACTTCTTCAATCCAGCTTATGTGTGACTGAAGACATTTAGAGCATCACAGTTGCCCCCCTTTAAAATCACTTGCCCTCTGATAGTTCACATGTTTTTGTTTTTTTTTCCCTCCTGTGTTTACTGTGCTACGTTACAGTTTAATACATAGCTCACAGAGGTCAAGAAGAGAGGGTTCCCTGCCCAGCCCAGAGCACAAGGCAAAGAAAAAACAAGCTTCCAGCATTTTAAAAGGTCATTAATGAAGCAGAGAAGAGCTGTTTAGCATACCGTACGCTCCCTCTTTAACAACATCATCAGCTTAACAGGTTCAAGCTACAATGCATCAGCTCCAAGATACAATCTCCGATAGCAATTAAGCAGGAAACGTGCAATTTGCTGAAAAAAAAAATAGTCAATACCTATTATTGGATCTGCATACTGAAGAAGTATGTTTCACAGAGACTATCTGCACCAGCAATCACGGGCCCTTAAACAGAGATGTATTTCACTTAACAGTGATTCTCAACCAGGAGTACCTCAAAATGCATGTAAGATGTAATTGGAAAGATTTTAATTTATTAAAAACGAAATAAATAAATAAAAATATTAAATCAATTTCTGTAGTTTGTGTCATTTACAGTTCTACCATTTATTTCAGAGGGAGTAAATAACTGTATTTTTTATGTTATTTAGAAATAGTAGTCTTGTAAAATCTTAACATCCCACATGTCAATATTATTTATGAAACCACTGACCTTTTAGTCATGCCTTTAGTTATAAAAAAAAAAGAATAAAATAAAGCCCTCTGCAGTGTGTAAGGAATCATATCCTCAGTGTTTACATGGGTCTTGCTTTCCATAATGTTGTCCGGTAGTTTGTCTACAATTCTCTTATCAGAATCTCCATGGTAATTGATTCACTGGGTCATTGCCTAGACCTCTCCTCTTCAGCCATAGAGCAATACACACATATAATATTTACCACCTGTGGCATTGGAGAGGAGCGTGTACCACCACGGACGCCTTTCATTATTTATTCAACTTCTCAAGCCTTGCAATGGTCGCTCTCAGATGACTCTTTTGAATAGGGCCACCGCTGATTTAAAAAAGAAAAGCTGCATGTATTCAGTGTGGCTGATGTATAACACACAAACACATACTGAATGTGGGAAAGTTCAGGGGAAAAGGTCACCCAAAAATTAAAATTTGGTTATTATCTATTAATTTACAAATTCATCCAAACCCATGTGATTTCTTAGATAAAGGAGAACAAAAAATGCAGAGAAAAATAAAAACTTAATTGGTTAAGTGTAATTATCCTGCTACTTTATGTGCGGTGAAAAATGTAAATGTGTTTTCTGTGAAATGCAGTTAAAAGTATGGTTTTGCAAGTTAAAACTATGAATTACAATGCAATAAAGATGTAAAAGGACAGTATCTTACTGCAATCCCACATATTTATAGTAACTGAAACAAGGTGTAAAAAAATTAAAGTTTATCAAACCAACCTTGAGAAAGCCAGACCAGAAAGTTAGAAAGCTATGCTGTTGCTAGGGTACCTGGGATGGTTGCTAAGGTGTTGCTATGTGGTTGCTAGGTTGGAGATTGTAGAGTTAAAACTCTAGGAGTAGCAGTCAGAAATTTTAGTTTCAGAATAATAATAATAAAAAATAATCACTATACATTTACATAACATTTCAGCAATTTGGCTTGTTAAAGCTAACTTAAAAAATAAAATCATAATATTTTAAATCACAAAAATGTATCATACAGCATCAGAAAACTTGAAAAATAGTACACAAATCAAAAACTGTTTTGTCAGTTCACAATTCTGTATCCCTGTTGTTTTTGTTACTAAATTTGAAAAATGTAATGCGGGATTAATTATATTAATTAATTATTATAAAATAAAATAAAAAATAAAAAAATGAGCACACTATCCCTTTAAACTCCTAAGACTCTGTGGCCTGTTCTGAAAATAAACAACATAGTCAACCCAATGCATGTTAAGTGCTGATGACTAACAAGGCTTAAATCCATTCTAACATGAACGTTGCTATTAATGTCTTAATTAAAGATGTAAATATCAGCCCCACTTCAAAAATCAGGCCAGACATCAGAATTAAACATGTAGCAGAGGAGCGAACGGGACGCCATGTTGGAGGAGATTCCCAATGAAAGAGAATTAGAAAGGAGCTGACCCAAATATCATCTCACCAACAGAGGAATCGTGTTATGCTAAGTAGGCCATAAAGGTACTTAAAGATTATGCAAAATTCTCTTTTAATGGATGACATGGAAAAATGAAAGACAGGCAAATCTCCAGGCGAGGGAAAGGTAACCGCCCCTTATGTCTCAAAGTGTGTGTGGTGACAGCCACAGGTCATGAAAAGAGTTGTGATGAGGTACATAAAGGCAGGTGGGGATAGACCGAGCTCAGGCATTTTAGTAAAAAAATGATTTGTAAAAGACTTCATGTAGATATTCAATAATACAATACAGTATAAAGTACATACGAAAACAATAAAAAAACGAACAACAGCTTATTATACAGATCAATTAAAAGAGCAGGGTATAACAGACTACACGTATAAAATGTAAATATCAGTTGTCATTATATATCTGTTTATATGGTTGGTTTGTCATGTATTTTATGATGGGGAGAAAAAAAACAATGCAATGCAAAACAAGGATGAAAGGGAAGAAATATTCCTTTAAAAGCCTTTCACATTCATCACATTTAAAAACAATTATTTGTGGTTAATTAAAAACCTAAGTTGCTTCAAAAAGGGTAATTTTATCTAGAAATATTAGTGAGAAAATAAAAGGTTATCAAGGTGGATGTTTTACACTTCCTTAAAAGTTTTAAGCATCGACCAGATGAGAGAAGGTGCTGCATAGTTCATACAAAAAAGTTTTGATTATGTTGACTATTTAGATGCCATAGAAATCTGAGTATCAAATAGTAGGCTTTACAGGCTTAAGTACAATTATAACTGCGTTTTATATTTTGCACCATTGTTTTTTTATGTAGCACAGGCATAGAAACCATGTCCATCCAGCGTCCTTCTCCCCACCTCTCTTAATCAGACCTCTCCCACAGGCATACACACACACACACACACAACCATCAGTGGGGCAGCGGCGAGGCCCTTGTGGAACCCATGCACCGTGAACCCTGAATTTTATGACTTCATTATTTTCCTTCCCCGCAATGCTCACTTTCATTTGAGCAAGTCTCCACGTTGGTATAATGAGAGTGCTATAAAAACGTTGCTTTAAAAGGGTTTGCATACTCTCCCCATTCTCAACTCAACCCTTCAGCAAGCATATGGCAGGTAATCAGGTCGGCAATCACAGTACCCATAATACGTGCTGCATGATTTCAGCATTGTGCTATTATCCATCTGTTTCTGCACGGAGACACATGAACCTTCCTGTGAGAGGTCAGTGCTTTCATGGCACTCCTGGATCCTCAAAGCCTCCCAGTCTTCTTCCTAGGAAGCAGCACTCCTGATTTTAAATTGACTCTATTTTTTATTTTATTTTTTTCTGGATAATTTCCTGGCAGAGGCATACATACACTCTGACTGTTAATCAATCTACCTTTATATCTACATATCTATCCATCCATTCATCTTCCCATACCCATACATGTAGTCGTCCATCTATCCATTTAGTAGCACCCCTTATTCTATGTAAAAGCCTTAAAAATATAAAACTGCATGAACACAAAGAATTTCTTCTGTTTTTAATCTACAGCAAACTTCATACTAACTTGATTCAGACACCTTATTTAAGATTCGATTGTTCTTAGTTCAGCACAAGATCAATGCTTCTGTCTTTGATTTGGTCTACAAGTGTTCCACATGCTGTAGTCTGAAAAGCGCATTGAGTACTAAAATACATACTGTACAAGGACAAGCATGTGACACAGCATGTGATACAGCAGACAAGTGCATGCATGAGGTCAGATCGATAGATGAGCCTTATGTCATCATGCATGCACACACTTTCTCTCTCTTTCTCACACACACACACACACACACACACACACACACACGTCTATCGTGCTGTGCACGCTTCATACATTTTAAAGACATATTGAATGTACATTAAGTTACATTACACAGGAGGGAAATATCAAAAACATCTTTGCCAAGGGAAATAAGACAGAAATTGGTCAAGATGTCCAATAAAAATAACTGCCCAGAAGAAATTTTTATAGTTAACTTTTTTTGTATGTCGTGTGTATAAACGATATGTGCAGTGGTCTTAAAAAAATAAATTAATTAAAAAAGTCAAACATGTATATTATATTACCAATGATTTGTGCACAGGCTTTGAAAAACTAGAACCATAGAATTCTCTAGACAGTTTTGCTAAAGAAGAGTGACAAGAAAATCTACTATCTTTTGTTTGATTGACTTTATTGGGCTGTAAAATCAAAGTGAAGGTGAAAGGTCAGAACGGAGAGGTAACAAAATAACTGGCAAAAATCACTTTTCCGGGAACAAAAAAAAAAGCAACCTTCATATCAAGGCAAGAAAAATTATTCAAACACAAAAGACACTCCAAATCAGAATAAAATACAGCAGGCTTTAAACCAAGACAAGACGATAAAACCTTCAAACAGAAGAACAGTGCTGATGACAACTTAACCCTGGATTTGGCAGCAAGAATGGAAACAATTACCTCCAGCTCCACACTAACTTTGAACTTGTCCCTCTACACATTTTTGTGGTATAGTCCTTTTCCATTCCGTATCAACAGTACAGTATGCAATGTCTTCATATCTAGTGCTGTATACTTCTGCATGAATTTAAATCCATTTTAGTAACTATGCCAACCAACAGACAAAATAATGTTAGGCTTGACCTGATGTTGGCTAAAAAGTCAATTACTGTTGCTACAGTCTTGCATATTCAAGAGTGTCTGAATGTCTCACACAAACTCACCCGCTAATGACATATGGAGGTGTTGACTAATGTAAACTAATGTTAGCATACTTCATAGACAACAGCCAACATCAAAACAGTTGAGGACTATGAAAAGGGCATTTGAACTTAAAATTGCATGTACACTCTTAAAAATAAAGGGGCTTCACAATGCCATAGAATGACCTTTTGTCTAAAGGGTTCCCTAAAGAACCTACGTTTTGGTTGTCCACCATCTGTATAACGTTTGAAGAACCTTTTAGTTTCACAAAAGGTTCTTTGGGGAGAAAGAAGGCTCTTTAAAGATCCTTGGGGTGTAATGGGTGAGGGTGGAGATTAATAATACCTGCATTCAGCAAGAACAATGTTAATTGTTAAAAAATATTTTATAATATAACAAAAGATTTATTTTTTTATGTGTGAGTCTGGACCACAAAAACAGGCAAAAAGCACAGGTATATTTTTAGTAACAGATATGTTGTGAGTCATCTTTTTTTTTTCTGGCCAAAAGATTATTAGGGTATAAAGTAAAGACCAGGTTAAATTCCTACACTAAATATATCAAAACTTAATTATGCGTTGCCATGAACTTGATTTGCACAATTTATTTTAATAATTTTCTCAATTTATGTATGATTATTATTGTCATTTCTTTTTTACTATAATTTTTTTCACCCTCAGGTTTCAGATTTTCAAACAGATGGCAGATGTTTTTCTTTATTTTTCTTTTTCAGCTTTATTTTTTCCTTTATGTTTTGTATATAAAAGAGCATATACTGTAAGAGATTTAAGAGACTTCTTTCAACCATTTAAACAACATTAGCACAGGTTAAGAACATATTCCTACAGTGCATTTTCAAAGAGCTCTCAGTCTTCTGAAAAACACTGCCCAATTCCTAGAATTCTACATATTTAAAATTCACTTTAAACGAAAATGTGTCTGAATTAAAAGTTTTAAATCATTACAGGGGATTTCAACATGCAACAACTTCAAACAGAAGCCCCGCCTTTCTCCATCCATGTGTTTGAGAAAGGAAGCTCACAAATCTTTATTTAGAGATGTGTGATTATCTCTTCCTCTCTCTCAGAGTGCATTAGAATGCACTGAGAGCAGTCATCCCTTCCTCTCCTCTCCTCAATCTCTCTCCATGCTGAAGGCCTTGTTTGTACAGCTCTCAGCCCAAATCCATTATTACTTCCTAAACTGACAAATCATTTCAACAAATACAATCTTCCTCTCCTTGCGCCGGCTGATAAGATAAATGCTGAAGTCGAGAGAGGACTGAAACAGAGGCAGAGGTTCATATTTCAATTTGCAAAGCACCATGCTCTGAATCTTAATTTAGAAGCAATAAGACAAACAACATGCATACATAAATAAATAAATAACCTGAGGATTAAGGTCCAAGCCAGAGATAAAAGTCTAACTCATATAACTCATATGACAAAAAAAGTGAGCTAATTTTACCTCATAAAATTACTTATTTTTATAACAATAATAATAACCATAACAAAATGATGCAAATAATACAGAGTCTATAGTGAGATCAATTTCAGTGCTCAGCATAGACCCCGGCTTCTGTCCTTCACATAAGCCTGTGTTTGTTTTAATTGTGACCAATAAAAAGGTCATAATTAATACCCCAACACAGACATTGATAAACAATTCCAAATTGCCACCATAATCAAATGATGCAAACATCTATGAGTTACAAAAGTTCACAGCCACAACTGACAATTCCTTAATTGTATTCAGTCATTCATGGAAATTTTATTAACATGGAGCTGATGTATCCTGCCCTTCCTCTGTCACAACACCAGGGATCTAATTTCATTATTTTCCACAAGATTTGCTTGACTACTGCCATGATTTTAATGCCGGTGCAGTCCAGATGTTTATGCTATTTAAATTAGGAGGCAAGGCCTGTTGGGTAAACATAATTAAAGAAAGTTGAGTTTTTTTTCTCTTGCCCTCTCTTTGTCTCTTCGCCTCCCCCCTCTCCGTCTTCGCAAGTTTACTTCATTAAGCAACTTTCATTTAACTCCTGATGCCACATGGCCCTCCCATAAAGCACAGTCCTCCACAGATCTGTGAACGGCTCACGGCGCCGTGAAGGAGCCTTACGCACTTCAGCGCACTCACAACGCTGGCACGACAGCAGGCTGGCGAGAGGGGTCAAGGTCTCTGGGTCCACAGAGGGAGGAATATTAGGTGCTAGTGTTTACATATTTGTTGTTCTGCCATGAAAACAAAACATGCAAATACTGGCATAAACTAACAGTATATGTAAACAGATTTGTTTGCCATAACATACACAATTTGCATTTTACTATATATATATATTAGGACCGCCACTCGATTAAAAAAAATAATAAAATTAATTAGAGGCTTTGTAATTAATTAATCGAAATTAATCGCATATGAATATTTTACTTGAGAACAGTGAGAAGTAAGTTTTTTCATATGGATTTTTAGTATACCACTTTACAAGCTTAAGCAACAAAATATTTATTTTTGTTCAACCAATATAAAATAAAAATGTTCTCGATCTCATGAACCCAGTGTCTCGTCTCGTCTCGTCTCGTCTCATGGTTGTAAGTGTAAATTTTTCATAAACTGACAGTTAAGAATGATTTATACATAATCTGAAAGCTGAATAGTTACAAACCATACATCAATGCAAATTTAAAGATATGACAATATTTGACTGAGATACAACCACTTAAAACATCAGGGAAATTTTTTTTTCCCTCTCTCTCTAAATGGTCTGTGTGGAGCATACATAAATACATTCAATTAAACACACAAACAAAAACAGAGAGAGATCATGGGTGAAATGCTCTGTACAGATATGGCAGGGTCTAGGGACAAAAACCATTCCATAAGCATATGTGCCCTGCATTTTTCATAGCTCATACTGGTGTAGTAACAGTACCACACAAAAGCATAAAAAAAACCACATAAATTTCATTGATAAAGTCAAACTAAAATAAAATGTACAAAAATCCATGCCACTCTTCATTTGTTTTAAGTAGTGTTTCAAGTTTTTCCACAAATAATAAAAGTATAAAAAAAACAAAAAAGTTGGTAACACTTTAGAATAGCGGATGGTTATAAGTCATTTATAAGAGATTAGTTAATGATGAAATGTACATCTACAA
>JAUCNO010000016.1:0-12867 GCA_032353835.1 Enteromius viviparus
TGTACAGTATAAAAACCATTACGCCTATGGAGAGTCCCCGTAAACCACAAATGCAAGTATGTGTGTGTGTGTGTGTGCGGGTTTATGTGGTTTATGAGGACACAAATTTGTATAATGACATGGGTATGATATAGGCATTACAACATGAAGGTGTTTTATGAGGACGTTTTTAGTGTCCCCGTAATTCAAAAGGAATAAAAAACATACTAAATGGTGTTTTTTTGAAAATCTAAAAATGCACACAGTTTCCTGTAAGGGGGCAATGCCACTTACAGTACAGTTTGTCCTGTATAAAAACCATTACGCCTATGGAGAGTCCCCGTAAATCACAAAAAACCAACGTGTGTGTGTGTCTGTATGTGTGTATATACTGTATGTTTTCCCCTCTCTGTGCTTCAAAACAAACAATCTGGCTCTTGTCACCATTCTCTTCTTAGTTTGGCAATGATCCATTATTATTACTTTATGCAGTGCTCTTGTATGATTCATGTGATAATATCATTTCTCTAACAGTTTATACACAACTAGTGAAGACACATTTCCTATTATCATAGCTAATTTGTTAAAGGGGCCATATTTGTAAAATGTTACGCTTCTTTTATTTTGTGCGGTAAACAAGTTTAATGTGCAATGAAAAAGTAGAACAGCAAAAGTATATGCAATTATTCCAGTTTATATGAAGTTTGGGGTCATTAATGTAAACAATGTAATGTTTTTCCTCATGAAGTAATCTTGTAGGAATGTTTATTAAGTAAAATATTACGTTTCCAATAGAAGAGAAATAAAATAAATAAATGTTTCTTAAGCAGCATATCAGCATGATTTCTGAATATGACACTGAAGACTGGAGTATTGATGCTGAACGTTCAGCTATGGCATCACGGGAATATAATAGTCAGGTCCAAATATGTTTGGACACAAGCACAATTTCTTAGCAAAACATGGACTGTTAAAATTACAGTTATATAATGAATATGGGCTTAAAGTGCACACTGAGCTTTTTGGAGAAAAGGTTAAGGAATTACAGCACTTTATGTACCTCCCCCCTTAGCCAGATTACAAAGCTAGATTAGACTTTGCAACACACACAAAACATTTTTTTTTTAAAACAGACCGCTTCTGGAAAAGTGTTCTTTGGACAGATGAAATTAAGGTCAATCTGTACCAGAATGGCAGCAAGAAGAAAAGTATGAAGAAGGCTTGGAGCAGCTCATGATACACCGTATACAACATGAGCAGAATCAGAATCAGAATCAGTTTTATTGGCCAAGTATACTTGCATATACAAGGAATTTGACTCCGGTAGGTGTTATGCTCTCTAGACATGAAACAAGGACGTCCATCATTATGCATACATAAATACAGTGTAAGAGGTGGTATGGATAAGTGATGGATATGAAGACAATAGACAATTTACAATAGGTAATCTACATACACTACTATCAACAGATCATGATTCATGATCTGTGAATCATGGAGCAGTGTGAGGGCATGAGCATGCATGGCTTCCATTGGCTCTGGGTTACAGGTGTTTTTTGATGATGTGATGGAAGCAGCTGGATGGCTTCTAAAGTGTATAGGGACATTTGGGCCTGCCCAAATTCAGTCAAACGGAGCAAAGATGATTACATGGAGCTTCATAGTACAAATGGGCAATGACCCAAATATACAGAAGCAAATATACAGCAGAATATTACAAAATTAATATTATTTTATGATGCTGATTTTAATTTTTGACCCTAGAAATAGGGGGTTGAGTTGTTATATTTTTGTTCAACCCATTTAATGCAATTTCCTCTTGATTTGTTTCTTTTTTAATTCTATTCTAGCGGCATACAGAGCCACCGTTATGAAAATTCATGTCTTACTGAAGAATGCCAACTACATTGAACCCCAAAATAGGACATGAACCCTGAAGTTACAAAACTGTCATTTCAGTTATCTGACTTTACATAACTTTATAATTGGATATTATAGTTTTGGCATGGTTGCTTTCTTAAGGAAGTGGCTGTACTCCATGAGATCTGGCCTCGTTCCCTCTGAGGAACGTCAGCTATGTTTACTAAAATCCCATTATAAACTGCCCCAAATAGACAGCGGTCCATATTTTCCACTTGTGTTCCCAGGCTTTGGGTTTTCACACACAAATACGCATGTACCTACTCACATTCACAGGGTCACAGACAGGATTGGGGGCAAGCGAATAAAACCGATAAGATATTTTCCACTGGATGATCACAGATCCAGATAAGCCTGGTGTTCAGTGGCCTCATCTGTGGGATATATGCAGATACTCAACATAAAAAAGGAGAACATAATGTGGGCTAATACTGTTCTCTGTAGGAAACAACAGAATTCACCCTAATATCCAGTAAGACTGTAGGGTTCAATATAGTTTTATATCGTATTTTTCAATCAAACCTGTTTAAAATTTAATAAACAATCTAAAAACCACCTTGTCATGGTAACCACGGATAAACTACTACTTAATTTTTTGTGAAGCTAATTTCCAAACATACAAATAAATGTGAATTCAATTGAAAAGCTGAATCCTGCGTTGGGTAGGGGTTTTCTTAATGGAGACACTTCATTTTCTGAATGAAAAATTATGTTAAAATCTATTAATTCCAAAATTGATACCTGATTCATGCCCACTGTTTTCTGGAGAAATTTCTCCACTGTCATGTGACTTCTGGCGAAGAAGGAGGTTGCTGCGGCAGACCCTCAGTTTCATGTTAACTGCCATTTTACCACACTTTGACATTTCTATGGTAAAAAGGCAGTCGCATAGCAATAGCTGACACATGCACCCCACTTCCTGTGTGTTTGTGTGAAGATTGTAAGAGAGATTTGTACTGATGTTTTATGCAGTGCAGGTGTTTTAGCTGTGTGTGCATGCGTGGGTGTTGATGAGGAAGGAGTATATTTTAAAAGATGCCTTGTTTGACCACTCTGGTGTCACAGATGTTGTGTTTTCTATTGATGTGAATGTACTGAGAGATTGTGGTCATTTATGTGTGTTGAGCTGGACTGTATGTATATATATATAGTATATGTGTGTGTGTTTGTAAAAAAAGTGTGTGATGTTAACTAGTTTGTGTTCACTGCAGGATTGTGCTTATCTGCGCCAAAAGGTCTTTGTGTGCTGCCTTCTCTGTGCTGCCTTATGGAGAGAGCTTCCACATCAGGTATGCATGAAACAAACATGAAAATTTGCTCATTTAAAGATTAATGACAGAACATTTGTTCTTGTATGAACTAGCCCTTTAAGTTTTGCATTAGTATATTTATATACTTTTAATATTATAAACAGTTATTCACCTAGAGGTGACTGGGTTCAAGTAATACTATACAAATCAGTAATCGACGGATCATTCGGGTTGGAGAAATCAGAAATAGAATTGAGATTTACATTCCTAGCTTGTACACAAGAAAATATGTTGAGCTGAATGTACGGTCTGTTTGGTTCCTCTGCTCTCCTCAGGGGATTCATATCTAGGGTGAGATTCAGGGCAAATGGGACAGGAAGGAATTTTTCCCACATCCATGAAATGGGCCTGGCATGACACGGCCAAAAACCTCCTCTCCTTTCCCACCCTCTTTCATTATGTTTTTATAAAATGTTGAAATAAAGAGTTGGACCATGGGAAGCCACTTTTTTTTTTTTTTAAGAGAAATTAAACAGACGTATTATGCAAGCAGTCTAAGTCTGTAGATAAGGGATGCTAGAGGGAGAGAATACTGTGTGTATATATATGTGTGTTCAGTGAGTGCTTAAAGAGCAGCTCTGCAAACAACACACTCGGCTACTTCTGGAATGAAAAACAAAAGATTGGGACATCAAGTTGAATTTAAAGCTGTCTGTATTAGGTGAGTTAGGCTTGTGAGTGTGTTAATAAGTGAGTGTTGAATTAGCTCTGTGTTTGAGCTTGTTTTCTGTCTGCTGATCTTTCAACCAAGCAATATTAAATTTAATGAGCTAACAGGTCTTTGTCTGGGTGGGTAGGCTCATCTCAAGGGCTTTTACTTCTAAATCTTTTTGGCTTTTCTAAGTGATGATTACCTGTTGTTTCAATAGAGGGACAGAAACCTCTCAGGCTTTATTTAAAATATCCCAAATTGTTTCCACAATTAACCAAAGCCTTATGGGTTTGGGACGACTTGAAGGTGAGTAAATGATGACAGAATTAAATTTTTTTATTGCTCTGTCCCTTTAAATTATTAAAATATTAACCTAAAATTTCAGGGTATACTTCAAATACAATTTCAGGTCAAAGGGGATCAGCTGACAAATAAGTTTGGGCATCCATGTTTGATTTTAATTAATAAAAACGCGCATCTGTCTTTGTGTCAGTGACCCTCGTCTGGATGCCCAGCGGCGGAGGCACTCATCTGGAGGAATATCCACCACCTTAGAGATGCTTCCTGGGCTGGAGGGCGTGGAGCTGGGCTTGTACGGCAGGGTAAGAGTGTGTCATTCTATCAATGCGTCTGTCAATCAGTCAGTCAGGAAATGTCACCAGGCATTGTGCTCAGCGTACCCCTGGACCTGCTCAGGAATGACAGCTTTATATCATTTGATGCACCCAGAAGGTTACAGGGGCTGTCAGGATGTCTCAGACTGACAGACGGCTTGTTATGATATTATTTGTTGTGCAGACGGTGTCGTACGCTCAGTTCCTGTACCCAACTAACGCTCTGGACCGCCACAGGCCTGCAGTGGATCTCGCTTTACCCGTGCCCAATTCCAGAAACAGCATCCCTTGCAGTTATCCTCCCTCTCGCCTTAACAGCACCGTCGGCCTGGACCTGGGTATGTCACACACACACACACTAGCACACATAAACTTGTGAGGACCTCCTATAGGTATATATTATCCTCAAATAAACTAAATATCTGAAGACTAACCCTAGACCTACTTTATACACACACACTTTCTTGGTCTTATTTGGTATTAGTTTGACCAATTTAGATATGTTTTTACTTTTTAATAGTAAAAGATATACACATTACCTGTAACTCTTTTCTATGACCGATTCTTTGCTTCTGACCTTTTTTGACTTTGTAAAGCTTTAAGTGTTTGTGTGTGTGTGTGTTGTAGCGCCTAAAAGCATTTTAACACTAATTCTGGAGTGTGGACACGCTGAAATTCTCTTTCATTCTTGTCATGGTGAAATTAAATCACACAAGCATGCAACACATACACTCAGAAAGCAAAAACACACTCATTCAAAAAGTGTGTAGTAGCTGGTGGGAGCTTAATAAAGGTTTTAATGCTGCATTATTCACAGAGTGGGTAGGGACATTTCAATCAACTTGGTAGACATGGTTATTATCACAGTATTTCAGGCACAGATGTGTGTGTGTCATAATTACTAATGCTGCTATTCCTGTATTCTAATACTTAGTGAGTGTGTGAGTCATCAACTGATTGCACGTACAAAGTACTAATTGCCATTTTTATTTCTATCATCTTAAAGTAAATGTTCATCCAAAAATAAACATTCTTTCATTTACTCACCATGACATGTAACAGACACAGTGCTGGAAGATGCTGTCACAATCTCAAAAACACGCTTAAACAGGCCACATTTAGTTGTGTTATCTATGGTTTGACTGGCTCATTTGACGGTCATGCTCTGTGTGTGTGTGTGTGTGTGTGTGTGTGTGTTTTGTTGTTTTTTCAGGCCTTGAAGACATTGACTATGACCCTAATGTGCTCAGCGACCCACGGTGGCCATGTGGAAAACACAAAAGAGTGCTCATCTTTGCCTCATACATGGTGAGAGAGATTATTATCGGTATTATCATTCTGAGGGTTGTTACATGTGTGTAGTTACAGAAATATTACAGCTGTAGATACTATGTAGGAATGTGTACTTACACTGTGGTTACATACTACATACACATCTAGTTACTATGGAAGTACACATTTATAGGTATTAAGGCCACTTAATATAAAGTGGGACCCAATAATCTATATGTGTCTATACCATATATATATATATATATTGTATATATTATATATATATATATATATATATTTTTTTTTTTTTTTCTTTAAATCATACCAAGTAACACAGCTGCTCAGCCATATATGTATTCACAGATGTTTGTTTTGGAATGTTTAATGCAGCCCAGTTAGGTCTGGTTTCTTGTGTATTTATCCATCAGACGCATCTGTGTTATTAAGCCTCTGGGTGCACTGACCTATGGACAGTAGGGGTGCTACGGATCATGGATGATGCTGATCCATATAGATAAATACATACACACACAGTTATGTAAAAAAAAAAAATCCTGTGTTCTGGTAAACACAGTAGGTTATGCCCATGTCTTAAGTTAATGTATACGGCTGACAAGTGAAACAAAACGAATGTGTGTCAGTATTAGGTCCGTGCATTTAAGTTATAAAGTCTGGAAATACAAATATTAATTTATAATACAGTTTTCTCAATTGCTTTGGCTCAAAATCTGTAATATGATCTGAACCGTGTTGTGTGATCCGTTGCACCACTAACAGACATGGATCAACAAAACGTACCAAGCTGACATGACCACTGGATAATACTGATTATACACTCATACACTGTAAAAACACTCTGTATTTACTGTCACTCTCTTTCTCTCTCTAATAGACAACAGTAATAGAGTACGTCAAACCGTCAGATCTGAAGAAGGACATGAATGAGACCTTCAAGGAAAAATTCCCCCACATCAAACTCACGCTTAGCAAAATCAGAAGGTACTCAAACCTTTTAAATGTTTACTTCAGTACTTCAGTCATCACGACAAACTATACAGGCCTCTCTCCACTGGCTTCCTGTGAAACAAAGAATTGATTTTAAGGTTTTACCTTATGTGCTTAAATGTCTACATGGACTTGCCCCTGATTATATATCAGAACTTCTAAGTTCTTATTCTCTCCAGAGATCACTCAGATCTCAGATGGAGAGTCCAACTGTTTTTAAATGTTCCAAAATCCAGATTGAAAACAGTTTATGCTCCAAAACTTTAGAACACACCACCCTTAACTATAAGAGGTTCTCCTACACTAAGCCTTTTAAAAGTATCAATTAGAACGTATCTCTTTTCTCAAACGTATTCTGGGTTATTTTACATATCTTTAATGTTAGGTGATGCAGTTTATTGATATAATAAAATAAATAAAAAAATGACTTGACTTGATATGATAGGTTTGACCATTTGCTGTTTATTATAGTTTATAATTTTACTTAATTTGTTATGATTTAATTATATAATTCCTGGTTTAGTATTTTTTCCTGTGTGTAAAATGTCTTTTTTCTCTGTTTGAGAAACGTTCCAGTCAACATTCTTGTTGTTTTAAAGCGCTAAATAAATCAAATTTGACTTTGATCTGTTTATATACACATACATATTCCTGTGTTCATCAGGATATGGTATTATTTTTTACGTATGCAGTAACCAGATTAAACCAATTTTTTTACATTTTGCTGTTACATTTTAAAGGCATAGTTCACCCAAAACCTCATGTCTTTCCAAACCTGTAAGACCTTTATTCATCTTAAGAGCACAAATGAAGATATTGTGATGAAATCCAAGACCTCTCCGTAGAGATTAAGTGTACTACAACACTACAGTTAGTAAGGACATCATTATGATCCATATGACATCAGCTGTTATTTTAGGAAGCTATGAGAATACTATTTGTACGCAAAGAAAAGCGATTTGCTAATATAAATGAAAGCCTCACAGGTTTAGAACGACGTGAGGTTGAGTAATTAATCATAGAATTTTAGGGTGAACGATCGATTTAAAATAGTTGCGTTTGTGAAAGAATATGTTCTTCTTTTGCCATTTGTTGTCTTTATGTCTACCAACATCTTTGTCATTCCGTCTCTTCATCAGTTTGAAGAGAGAAATCCGTTCAGTAGGAGAGGAGTCTTCCTTGCAGCCGGTCACCATAGCCATGGCATTTGTGTATTTTGAGAAGTTGGTTCTACAGGGGCGTCTCAACAAGCAGAACAGGAAGATGGTGGCGGCCGCATGCCTCCTACTCGCCGCCAAGATAAGCAGCGACCTGAAGAAACAAGAAGTCAAGCAACTGATTGACGTGAGTGATTCTCTACAACACACATGCACTACAGTTCAAAAAGTTTGGAGATGGTGAAAGATTAGAATCTTATGCACATCAAGGCTGCCTTTATTGAATAAAAAGTAAAGTAAAAACAGTAAAAATTTACAATAACTCGTTTGTATTTGAATGTATTTTTAAATGTAATTTATTCTTATACAAAGCTGAATTTTTCAACATGGTTACTCATCATTCAAATATGCTGATTTAATTCTCAAAAACATACCTCTATCTATTTATCTGTCTATCTATTAGGGCTGTCGCAATTTGTAGATTCTATTTAATTCTATTAAATTTGTTAATAATCTTCAACTTAATTTTGCCTACATCTACTAACCACTAAAATACCAAAAGTGGCATATTTTTCAGACTAGAATCCATAAAACACTTTATTAGACCATTCGTATTAGACCAAATCATTTATATCTGTTCAAAATAAAAGCTCAATCCATCACTTTACACATGATGTTCACATATTCGTTAAATTACAATAGCTATAAAATATCTGTCGCATAGAAATAGACAAATATTAAAAACGAAGTGGACATGAATTAAATGATGCTTGGTCAGTATTAAACGAGTATTAGATTGTGCAGTGAAATATTAAACAATCGTCAGGCCGCTAGCGCCCCCTGCAGGCCTTTGTTGTAATGTAAATTAATTCTATTTTCTATAATACGTTATATATTTTAGTTTGCATTTATACTTTTTAATGGTACACAACTAAACGGCAAAGTTGCAAGTTCAATAAAAATGTTCTTAATTGTTTATGTTTTGGCTGGAGGGAGAAATTGATCGTTTAGATTAATCGCTAAATTAGTTGATAAATTAATCGAAATGAAAATAGTCGTCAATGGCAGCCCTACTATCTATCTCTAATCTATATCAATCTGTTTTTTTTCTGCCCAAAGAAACTGGAGGAGAGGTTCCGGATTAGCCGCAGAGAGCTGATTGCGTTCGAATTCACTATCTTGGTGGCTCTGGAAATGGCACTTTACCTACCGGAGAGTAAAGTCATGCCCCACTACCGCAGACTGGTTCAACAGACCTGACGTGGGTGGAGCGGAGGGCTCTAGGCCATCGTGAATATGCAGATGAGATGCGTGAAGCAGTGGAAAGAGTGGGACTTTGCATTTCCTCCATTGCAGTTTGAGGTATCAGAGCGAATACACATCAACACGAACCTCTGACGTTCCAAGCGATGCTTTATATAGCAATCTGGCCAGCGGCTTTTCTTCTCATGACTGTCTGTTTTTGTGACCACCATGGGAATGCTGCGGAGGAAAAAAGCACGGAGCTTCTTTTATTGAAAGCAGAAGGTTTTAACACTCAAACGACAAGGGAAGAGTTTAACTCCTGCGACTTCACTTGTGTGCATGCATGTTTTTAACATTCCGTATCTATTTACCAAAAACTGCTTTTATTTAATTTAGACTTCTCCTTTTGTATAGAATAACCTACCATTCACTGTAACACTAAAGCACTTTAGCACAAACAAAAAAAAAAGACTACAGATGTACACATTATGCAATAATAATATAGTCATTCTCACAGATTTCAGAATATATATGTATGCACGCACTTTAGTAGCATACTCAGTGTTATTGAGTGACCTTACTAAATCTACCTTAGTATTTACACCTGTTATGTTGATTGTGGTTGATAGGGCTTGATTTTACTGTGAAGAGTGCTCTATATTAGAGCTGATTTCAAGAAAAGCACATTTTTGGTGCTGGTAATTTTTTTTTATGGAAATACAGACAGTCATGATGTAAAAATGCATAAAATATTACATTTTTATTTTAAGTGAGCTATTCTTATAATGGTATTAATGTATGTACACACTTCCATGCAAAAGTTTATTTTTTTTGCTGCTTTTATTAAACAAGGTTGCATTAAGTTGGTTAAAAATGGCAAAAAATCATTGGTTAAGAGTGGTAAAATTATTAACGCCTTCACTATTTCAAATAAATGCCGCTCTTTTGAGCATTTTCCTAGAATCCTGAATAAAATGCTACAGTTTTCACACAAAAGTAATAAGGATAATAATAATGTAACAGTGATGATAAGAAATGTTTGTTGAGCAAATTGATTTCTGAAGGGTCATGTGACACCAAAAACTGGAGTAATGATGAGATCACAGAAACGAACTCTATATTTAATCAATTACATGCAGCCTTGGTGAGCACATATATGTTAATTTCACTGTTCATTTTTTAATTACCATACATGTTTGTGTTTGTTTGTCTCAATATCTCAACTAGTAGCATGTTCATGCTCTGTTTGTAGTACGATTTGAAAAGCTTCTTCCAGCACCCACAATCTATGCAAAATATTAGATTCTCTTGTCCCATTTACTCACAAAACATCCCATTTCCAACTCAATTAATCTATGTCTGCCTGATTTATGTTTCAGTGTAGACTCTCTCCGTTAGCGCTGTGAAAACATTGTGTTGTTTGTTGGTAGCCAGTTTGGGGATGGCTCCTTTGTCCTTTATACTGATGTATCTTACATCTTTCTATTTACTTGCATGATGTGCTGGTAATGCCGTCAACAAATGTCTGTCATATTTTTATGATAGTAATCCTGAAATAAGACATTGTATTCCAGTAATATACTGTGTTTAATCGGATGTTGTGCTATGAAAGCACTATTTATGCAGTGAGTGTGCTAGAGATGCCCTCTCGTGGAAGCGGTTTGCAATCACATATTAATAGGAAAGCTGTTAGGAAGTGGATTTTGCTACAAAGGCTTAAAAAGCAGCATCCCACTCATGTTCTCAGGAGACATTTGTACTTCACACATAAATTGAACATTTTTCCAGGCCTTTATTAGTTTTATGTTTGTAAGTGCAGTTCTTTTTTGTCAGCAAGAGCCCCTGAACAAACTCAAATAGCAGGTCTTATGGATGTAAAAGCATTGAATTAAAGTGCCTAGGATTTTTAAAGCAGTTTGATTTTCGCTTTGATTTTTTTTTTTTTTGTAGCCTCCAGTATTGCACTCAAAATCATATGCATTGACAGGGTATGAAATCTTTTGGTTGTTTGTTTGTTTGTTTTTTTTTATTTTTTTTATTATTATTATGATTATTTGAGCACAGCCAAACCGTCGTACGGAATATTTTTCTAATATGACATTTCAGTTGTGTTTTCACCTACAGTTACAGGTCAGAGGTGAAGGAGAGCGAATTCTCAAGAGTATAGGAAGTGGATATCATAAAATAAAATTCCTCTGATCTCTTCCATTGAGCAGATTTAGCTAATATCCCATTTATGAATTATGATAGGACGGCTCGGAAAGACGCCAGCAACAGATAAGGGACACCGCTGTATTGTAGAGATGCTAAAATCATAATAGCATCTATCCTAAAGATATGCAGGAAAGGAAATATAATGCAATTTTAACTGATGTCCTTTAATTACAGCTGTCCTTTCATGTATTCTCTTGCTATGCATTCTCTCTGTTTGTGTTTGTGTGTGTGTGTGTGTGTGTGTGTGTGTGTGTTTGTACCTGTTTTTGTTTGTTTGTTTTCAGGTGACATATATGTGATGTATGAAGACTTTTATTTGTGTGTTAACTGTCATAACTGTTGAAATATCTTGCACTTTTACAAATATATTTTCTAAAATCATTGAAAACCAAAAAAGTTATTTATTTCTGTTATTATTAGTTCTAAAGAAATTAAAGAACTGTCATCTTATTATCATCATTCATCTTTTTTCCCACATTTACAAACCCAAAATATTCTGGTTTAAAAAGAGACTTTTTGAGAGTTGACACTTCTGTTCCATTCTAGAATGAACTGTATTAATCTCAAACAAGTTGGAGTAATAGTGTACAGTGTTTTCTTTTCTTAGTTGTTTGAGTCTAAATAAACACTATAAATTTGCTTATGCAAAACAATAGGTGCTGAGATATTGAACCGTGACATCATTCCTGAAAAAAACTTTCCCTGGATTTCCTTTTCTCTGGGATAGCCCTACCGCAATGATTAATGCAGATTAATACACAAAGAGGATGAGCTTCACTCCGGACACAGAGGGAATCCCTCATACTATGTGTCAAGCTTGATGAGTCTGATCAGACGAATAAAACCTATAACTATAATGTGACACTAAAGTCATTTGAATGAGCTACTGCAATATCAGTTTTATATTTATCATACACACAAACACACACACACAAAAAATCAGTTTGGTTTATTTAAAGAAGTTTTATTAACCTCTATAAGAAGAATAAATAAGCAAAACAATAATAACATTGTCATTTTTCAGCTATGTATAACATGTATATTAAATAAAACCCAATCAATCACTACAAAAGATTGATTTGGCTTTTTAAAAAACGTTGCACAAATTGTTTTTTAAACTTATGCATTACATTAAACTCCCGAAATCTACAGCATCGCAGTTCAGAGAAGCTCATATTAAGACCCTTGCCTAAATTTAGCAGACAGGGGAGTACATGTACAGCCTAATGAAATGGTGACAGTTTTTACAGTTAATATGTAGAATGCGTGATTGTAAGTGCTTGGGCAGCTCTGCCTGAATAACATGTTGATGTTTTGTAAAATCGGCACTTCCTTGAAAAAACTTGGATTTTGGCACTTGTCACACGTGGCGTTGAAGACTGTATGAAGCCTATCCATATCTTTAGTTGGGCTGTTGGGGGAAAACGTCCCGGGGTTATGCATATAACCCCTGTTCCTTGAAGGAACGAGACACTGCGTCAAAAACGCTATGGGAACGC
>JAUCNO010000016.1:12967-33897 GCA_032353835.1 Enteromius viviparus
TGTTTTAACGGTCGAGTAGTACGTTCGGTTTTAAATGTAGTACCTACTGAAGCAGTATGCGATTTCGGACGCAGCATTTGTTTTAGATATGTTTTTTTAGATGATTATTAAAAAAACAAATCAAAAACATATTGTTAATCTAAAAGGATATATTCATAAAAAAATAACTAAAGTATTTTTGGATTATTTTATTTTCAAAAATGTTATCACTTTTTATTTTAGCAAGGTTTTTTTTGTTTCAGCTATTTTGTAATGTTTCCAGAGTGTTTGAATAAAGACTTTTTAACATTTCGGAAACAGAAGATATAATTTTGCACCCAACTAAAAAGCACCTTATGGGATCATTAAACAAAGCTCTTTTCAGCACGTAGTGTATATATATATGTAGTTTTGATGAAATTAACGTGTCTGCACTATCAAGTATTTACCTTTGACGGACTGTCTGGTCTGGTAGCGTGTGCTGGAGTTGTTGGCGGAGGTCTGGGGCTGCGCTTGGCTCTGTGGCGCTATCTGAGAAACGGTCTCACTTTGCTGTTGCTGTTTCTGCACCTTCTGAGACGATGTCTGAAATTTACCACTAGCTGGGTTCCAAGTCGCAGGCCGCTGAGCTGGCTGTGTGCTCTCCTTAGGCAGCAGAGGGCGCTGTTTTTTTACCACATTGGAAGCGACTGGGACAGCAGAACTGGCCTGAACAGCTGAGGTGGAGGTGGTAGGTGCAGTGGCAACAGTGGCTGGAGGCTTGATGGCTGATGCGGCTGTATCTTTTGGACCGGGATTTAAAGATGATGAAGTGTTATCTGTGGATGAAGGAGCTGATATGCTGGTAGTTTTACCTAGACATATAAAAGAAGAAAGATAAAGATTCAGATTAAAGTGCTCCAATTATGCAGTGTGTAACACAGCTATAAGGCTGACAATACACTAGGCAACTTTGCTTGGGCACTTTTCAATTGAGAATTGGTAACAAAGATTATTTAGATCATTCTTTGGCCCTGTGTCTTACCTGATTGACCATTTACGCCAACATTTCTTAAAGTTGCCAGTTGCCCAGTGTATCATAAGCCTAAGGGTGATTCTGTAATTGTGGGTGCATTTGGTGTCGGAAGTCTGTTACCATCAAACTCGGTTACCATAGAGCAACAGCTGACTATAGTGTAACAGAACTGATTTGAGTTTTATTAAATTTTTCCAAAATCCCCATTTGCAGGCATAGATGCTAAGAACACATGACACTAATGAAAACATGATTAAAAGACTTTTTAAGTAAACCAAAGTGAGATCAGTAATACATTCAGTTTTTCCTTGTGATATTGTGGTAACAGAGTTGACGTTCTACAAGATAACTCTTTGCGTAATTGGTTTTTAGATTAAAATATTTTCTCAGAGAGAGCACAGATACTTTTTAGTGCTGCAGATCTTATCAGAGTGAAAGCGACATCATTTCCTGTAAAGTTTTAAGACACTTTTAAAATAAATGATTATATTATTATGGACTGTAACATTTAGTAATTCATAGCAATTAGAATAGAATAATAAGAAATTAATTAAAATAAAAAATATATACAACCATTTAAAAAAAAAAAAAGCAGAAAGGCAAAAAAAAAAAAAAAGACTTTGGACACAGAATGTACCCGCAATTTAAGAATCACTATTAAGTGAATGAAAACATCCTGCAAAGTTTTAAATCTGAAAATAAACCTCACAAACACTGCAATGAAATCGACCAATCGCCAGAGAGTTTAGGAAAAATAAATCCTTAAACGAATCATTTGTTAGTTGTTGAATAAATAAGGCAGACATAAACGCACGTTATAAGAAAATGAAAGTGTAACTACCTGTTGTTTGGGACTCCCAAAACCAAAATACGAACCTTTCATAACCCATAATAGGGGGACTTCTAAACATGATGCTTTTACGGAAACAAAATCCAAACTGTTAGGTACCTACCATCTGTTTTAATGCCTGTCTGATCTTTAGTTGTGGAGATGGGGGCTGATGGGGTCTCCCGCTTGGCTTTCTTCTTTTCCCTTCCACCTTGATCTTCACCGAGGTCAATCACCAGCTCCCGCTCTGAGTCAGAGTCCACATCCAGCTCTGATCCAGCAGGCTGAACGTCATGGCCAGGCTGAGACCTCTCCTTCTGGCTCTGCTGCGGTGGTTTGCTCTTCTCCTGGGAGTCTTTATCCCCGCCAACATTTAACTTCTCTTTGGTCTGGGGATCGGAGGATTTCTTTTCTGCCCCTGGTGTTCCTCTAGCTATCGATGGAACAGCGTCTTGGTCATTTTCTTGAGCGGATGGAGGTCTGGGTCTCTTTTTGGAGTCTTTGTGGACACTGTTGTTGTGGTTAGTGTTCTTGGGCTTCTGTTCATCCTCAGACACGTATTCGCTGTCGCTGGAGTCAGATTTGTCAGAGTCATCTGAGTCACTGTGCTCAGCACCGCTGCACACATCATCTAAGATCTCATTGATTCCTGTGGATAGAGAAAGAGACATTCTTTTCAGTTTTCATTTGACAGACTGCATAAGCTCAAAGGCAGGCTTTCAGACATGCAACTCTGTTTTTATGCTCACCTACACTCAAATTGTTTGTTAATTTTTTTTAAAATATTATAAAGTGTTTGTAGATTTTACAGTTTTCTATTTCTTGTGAAGTACAAGATCTAGATCTAGGCAAAATTTGCCTATTGATTACATAACAGTAACCACCTACCCTAGTAAAAAATAATTACCCAATAATTGATTTATTTCATATAAAGTATACTTCAAATTCATTAACATTTATTGACATATCCATCTTAATAAGTGCTATAATTATTAAGACTATAATTAAACTCTATAATTAATGATATTTATTATAAAGCTAATTAAACTCTATTTGGAGTATTTCTTTATTGCACAATGCACATTATTGAATATAAAGCCTAAAATGTGTTTTAATATCACTATTTTTAAGGATTATATGATCTCTTCATAATATCAGTCTTTAAATGAAAGATATTTAAACTCTTTAGCACAATTTTTAGCTTGACTTCAGCATTACTTCTGCACGATTAAAGTGCTTTAAGCCCAAAATTAGTTCCAATTTAGCAGACTATATCAGTTTAGTATAACAAAAGTACAGTTTACTCTCTTATCAGAAAAAAACTAATAGTTTTATGCTCAACCCTACAGAATTCTGTACAGATTAGCATTTCATAGGCAGCTAGCAATTTAACTACCCTAGCAAAAAAATTAAATAAAGAAAACAAATTATTATAAATAAATAATATATATGCCTATATGTATACAGAGTTCTGTAGGGTTGAAAATTAAAACGGTAGTAGTGTTTCCTGATAAAATTACACAAAAACCCAGACAGATTAGATTATCATTTACAATGCTTTATGGGAGGCGTAAGTGTAGTTTATTGCCTCATAAAAAGAATGTTAAGGTTCTGCAAAATGTAGAATTATATTTTGTATGTAATATTAAAATTGTAATGTAATATTAAAATTAAATGGATGTTCGTCCAAGACTGACATGGAAGAGAAAAAATAGCTTTTTTTTTCTTAAATATATTCTTGTAGCTTCAAAAAATTAAGGTTAAACCACTGGTGTCTTATATACTATTTTAATAATGTATGCTACCTTTCTTGGCCTAGAATGTGTCAGTTGTGTTGCCATCTATGCAGGATTTGTGTTGTGAAGATGAACAAGGGTCTTATAAGAAGATTTATTTAAAATGACATCAGGATGAGTAACTAAAAACACATTCTCAGTTCAATTCTGAACACTTTAAACCCTGTAGTAAATATAATATTCTAACTTTTTGCTGTTCACAATCAAATATTGTAATATTGTGATTCATCTTCTCAACTTTATGATATACAAACTTTAAGATATTCACTATAAACATTTCCGAAACCAGGGTGTTTGTTTATGTGTGTGCACGTGTTAATTACCCAGCTGAGCTTTGCAGCTCTCTATAGTTTTATCCAAACTCCTAGTAGGTTTTTTGGGAGAGGTGAGGAGAACCGACGTCCCTTGCTGCTGCTGCTGTTGTTGTACAGTCTCACTCAACTCCTTCAGGTCCATTTCAGCTTTAACGCGATCTGAGAGAATACATCCAGCACAAATATTCAACTAACACAGATGAATAAAGGGTCAGAGAGCAGTGGTCATTTCTGTGTGTCTCAGGTTGATTTGAGACTCACCCAGATTGAGGTTGAGGATGCCTCCGGTGCCCGAACTCCTCTCCTGTTTAACCGGTGTGGGCAAAAGAGGCTTGGGGCTGTTGCTTGTCTTTAGAGACGCAGGAGATGCTGTGGGCAAAATGTTAAAACTTTAATAAACCCCACTTTTCATCGTAAAACCAAACACTTGCCATTAGAAGCCATTATATCTGATGAATCACCTGTATAATCCATTGAGTCTTCACCACCGCTATAATGACTCGATGACACTCTCGCTCTTCGTTCGTCCTGCTCGAGGTCTGACCCCGTGTGGACCGACGAGTTGGTACTCATTGGTGATCTGGGCACGTCCGTCACAGAGATCTGCCGCCCTACCCCTCCTGACATCACGTTCTTACTCAAGAGCATCTTGGGGGACGCGGTCATGTCAAAGTTGAACTTGACTTTGTCCTGTTTCTCAGACTTCACCGTGCCTTTTTTAGGGTTATTAGGGTCCTGCAGCATTTGGAACTGGTTGTTGGGTGAGTAAGGTGTACGGAACGGGGCGTAGTTAAACACGCCGTATTTCTTGCGCACATTTTCCACGTAGACCTCCATTTCTTGCATGGCGCTGTTAAAGATGCTTTTGGTCTTCTTCACAGAGAAGGGGATCTCCTTAGACATGAGGTAACAGTTGTTTATGGGCACCCAGGCTCTGAAAGGCAAATGAGGGGAAAGTACATATTTTAAAGCATATCAAAATGTCTATGGCAGTACATTTTATTCAATGCTGATTGTAAGTATAACAAGTCCTTGATACAGTAACTAATAAGAATTATTAAACTGGAATGTAGGGCTACACATAAATATAAATGAAGAAATACTTAAAGGGTTAGTTCACCAAATGACTTTTATTTTGAAGCTTAAAAAGGACCTATTTCTAAAATATTGGAAGAAATGGATTGAATATTGTAATCTAAATAATCATTAACTGCATACCGTATATTGTACATGTATGGTATATATATATATATATATATAATATAAAAATACCCCCTTGTTGTATGGCAATTCTTTTTAAATTCTCTCATTAAATTCATCAAAAGTTTGTGTTCAAAAGATGAACGAAGGTCTTATGGACTTAGAACGACATGAGGATGAGAAATTAATGAAGAATTACAATTTTTGGGTGAACGATCACTTTAAATTAAAATTACATGCATTTTATGATATTCTTGAGATTTATGCTTTTTCCCTGAAAATATCATCTAAAATGATTCAATTATTTATGTGTTTTTTATTTTTATTAATACAGTAACATTTAAGTTTTAAAATGTAAAACTATACAGACGAAACACATGGGAGCAATTGTAGCCAAAATCTGAATTTTATTTAGATTAGATAACATTTGCTGGATGTTGTTGTTTGTATATTTTTATATTTTGTAAAAGTTATTGACAGATTAACAGACTCACCGGTCATGTTGGCCAAAGAAGCGTGCGTCCACCTGACCGTCCTTGTCTCTCAAGGCTTTAGCGGGCCAGAAGGGAAAACCTTTCAGTTTGGCCCACACTAAAGGATGAGGCTGAGACTACATAAAACAACAAATATTACCATGAAACACAGCCCAAATATTTGACTAGATGCTTTTTAAAAATATATTACAAAATTATTTTAAAAAGTTCATCCTCTTACACAAGGTTCACAGAACCAGTTGTCCCTCTTCTGACAGGCAGACAGGTAACACTCTGGACAAACCTCAATTTCATTCATCTGTGAATGATTTATTAATATTTATTATTATTTATTAATAGTGTCATTTTTTCTAGAACCAGCTTTACATTTTATTTTACCAAAATAAAATGTTGTAAAAGTGTTTTGTTTTTTAGCAAGGATGCATTCATTTAATAAAAACTGTAATGCCATTTATAATGTTTACATTTTTTTAATAAATGCTGTTCCTTCAAACGTACTGTTTATCAAAGAATCCTGATAAAATGTATTACAGTCTTCATTAATATATTAAGCAGCACAAATGATAAATGTTTCTTGAGCAGCACATCAAAGAAATATCTGAATGATTTCTGAAGAATCATGTGACACAGAAGACGCTGATGCTGAAAAATCAGCTTTGCCCTTACAGGAATTAATTACATTTTAAAATATACTCAAACAAAAAATGTAGTAAGCATATTTTGTAATAATAGTTGTCTTACCATATTTTTTAAATCAAATAAATGCAGTATTCTAACATATTAAATCAAACTTTACACACCCAAACTTCTGAGCCATAATTAATCAGCTAATATAACTTGCTTTATATTATAAGGATTAGAATACCCACCTCATGTTCACAGATCTTCACAATAACTTTAGCAGTTGCCGTTAGCTTATGGTTCCCTGAAAAAGAGCAATTGAAACTTCATAAATCTTCAGACATGAGTCAAGATACACTGACTTCAGAGTCAAGCACTAACCTCCATTATAAATGATACAGTTGTGTAGAATCCACTTCACGTCAGCCAGAAATGCTTCTGTGCAACCGTACATTTTCTTCTTGATGTTCTACAGAAACATATTTCTCATTTACATTATCTTTCTCTACCTGTATGCACATACAGTAAACTTTAAACATCAAGATGTTTCTTAGGTTTAGCATGACTAAACAACAGATATACTCTTCAAAATCACCACAAAAAAAAAACTGGACACTTGTAATAAAGAAAGCTTGGCCTGATCTACCTTCTCTAGAGTGCACAGGTCCATGGGGTGAAATATATACTCGGCATAATCCGGGTGCTGTTCTAGTGACACTGGCTTCTGAAACGGTTCGGTCTGAAAGATAAATCAGTCATAATGATACAGCGCTAGGGTTTGAATCGATGGAACCTAATCACAACTGAGACCACTAATATGAAACGATGGAGTAATTAAATAACTTTCGAGGGTATAATGACACTCACCCCTGGCTGTTTCATTTTCTGCAAAGCAAACTTCAGCAGGTAGGACAGCTGCTCCAGGTTCAGCATGGTCATTGCTTTACTCTGAGTCTCTATGCACTCAGCCACCGTTATTTTCTGAAGTAGAGAGTGAAATGACTACTATATTCATAAATCACATGCATAATCATTCATGTGCTGTCAAACATTCTCAAAGTGGCTGTTGATTCAGTTACTCTTGACATAATAAAAAGTATTCAATTCTTTCTATTGGTGTAAAAATGCATCTTCACTGGTAAAGATATTACTTGTACCAGAACAAATTGATTTGTGAACAAATTTAAGATTTTATGATGCGAATTTGGTAAAAATGTCAGCAAAATTAATTGTTGTTAAAGCAAATATCTACACCCATACATAGCAAGTTCAACCTGTTTAACTAGCTTCTGACCGGTCTAGTTGAGTCTAGTCCAAACAGAAGCTTAAAACTTGTAAGTAAGGAGTAGTGAAGCATCTTTACGTCACACTTGGTGTTCCAAAACCGAGTAAGCTTGTGTCTACTCACGCAAAACGTTTGCCTTGATCAATTTAAGTTTAGTAAGTCGCTAAGCTAACAACGCAATACTGATACACAATAACACGATAAGCATAAAAAAAAATTATAATATGCTCAAATGATGATTAACATACAACAACTTTTTGTCAACACTAATACTGTCTAAAAAAATGCTGTTAAATTCTAATCAATATTTATTTTCAATCTTCTGCTATTTTGGATTAAAAAACATTTTGGGCAAAATTACACATCTTTAAAGGAATAGTTTACATTTCGGGAACACAAAATAATTTATTTTGAAGAATGTTGGGAATACAAATCGAGCCAGCAGACATTTATTATATTAGACAATGTCAGTAAATCTTATTTTAGCACTATTTTTATAATTTTATAGGAATTTTTTTAAATTAATATTTACATTTTTGTTTAAGTTTTAGCATTTTTTTTTTTTACCTTTCCAAATAGCTTTTATTTATTTTTATTTAGGTTTTAGTAATATCAGCACTTGTTTACAGTTAGTTGTTAAGGCAACATTTAGGTTTTTCATTCAGTATTTAAATTAACAAAAAAAGAGATAGTTAACATGAAAAGCTTAAAATTAAATAATACTTTAAATTTTTAGATGAACAGTCACTTTTTTTTTTTAAACACCCTTCACATCAAAACTGCCTGTACCTTAAAATAAAGCAGCTCACTAGGTTTTGGAACAGATCTCAAGTTTCCATTTGCCTACTAATGGTCAGTATTTATTGCTATTTAGCAGCGCTTCATGTTCTTAAACTGCCAGAAGGACAGTCCCATGACATAACAGCCAACATACAGTATACAGTCATCAGTACCTCACACTCTGGACAGAACCAGTCGCCCTCAGGCTCTGCGGCCAGTTTGAGGCACCTGGCGTGGTATACGCGCGGGCAGAGCTCACAGCAGAGCACCTGGCCCTCGCGGTGACACACCCAACAGTAGAAGTCATTCCGCCCGTCCTGCGGTACAACATCAACAGGGTCTGTGGTGAGTGCGGGCTGCTTGACATAGTAAAAGGGACCATGTCTTAGCTCACACTGAAATGCAGGCAAGAGAGACAGGGCAAAGGGGTCAAATCACAAGCCACAACACTCGCAGGGGAAACGTAGCAAGGCACTGCAATAAATCAAGCACAGACAGGTAAGCAGTCACATGACCACTGGGTCAAAAGCGACACACTGGGAAGACACTGTAGGATTTCATTTAACAGTTCTGTAAA
The DNA here is from genome assembly GCA_032353835.1 of Enteromius viviparus. NCBI lineage: Eukaryota > Metazoa > Chordata > Actinopteri > Cypriniformes > Cyprinidae > Enteromius > Enteromius viviparus. The sequence continues at coordinate 21,858 of JAUCNO010000016.1, forward strand.
CACACATCATGACCCATGGGTGATCTGAAAAACACGTGGTGTCTGAGATCAAGTGTGTTTCGAACTAAAGTGATCCGAACGAAATCCTAAATTCATCAGATGCCAAATACAGATTACCAGGAACAAGAGACAGGGGCAAAATATACCTAATGCAAAAAGATTTATTTAAATTGTCAGGTAATAATTCGATTTCAAAATTCTTAAAAAAAAATTGATTAATATAAATGTGCTTGTAGGTTTATTTTTTTTTTTAAATAAGACCAATAAGTAAATCCACACTTGGCATCTTTCATGAAACATTGTTCATATGCATTGCAACACACCACCACAAAAACAGCACAGCAGTCAATAAAATCGGTGCACTTGATTTTTAGCTGTAATAAAGTAAACATACAGTTGAGCTCATAAAGAAGCATTTGGACACCTGCATAACATCTGCAAACAAATGATTAGTAACGAAAGCAACAGATTTTCTCAGATCTAACTTCCCTTTGAGCTATTTTTGCAGGGACATTAACCAGCTGGAAACTACAGGTGCAAGTATATATACTACAGTTAAAAGATTTGGGGTCAGTAAGATTTAAAAAATATATATGTGACCCTGGATCACAAAACCAGTCTTAAGTCTCTGGGGTATATTTGTAGCAATAGCCAAAAATACATTGTATGCGTCAAAATTATTGATTTTTCTTTTCGCCCAAAAACCCTTAGGATAGTAAGTAATGATCATGTTCCATGAAGGTATTTAGTCAATTTCTTACAGAAAATATATTAAAATTAAATTTTTGATTAGTAATATGCATTGATAAGACCTTCATTTGAACAACTTTAAAGGCGATTGACTCAGCATTTAGATTTTTCTGTACCCTCAGATTCCAGATTTTCATACAGTTGTATCTCAGTCAGATATTGCCCTATCCATCCAAATTATTTATTCAGCTTTGAGATCATGCATAAATCTCAATTTTAGAAAATTAACACTTACGATTTTGTTGTCCAGGGACACATATATATTTATTTTATGACGCTATATAAAATATTGTATTTTGAATTGTTTCACTTTAAAAGTCTTGTTCATTTATTGACCCTTGTCTCTTTCCCAACCTTTATGACATTATTTCGGATGAGTAATTTTGTTTTTGAGGTGAACTATATCCTTTAAATATGCCTGTGGTGTCCAAATGCTTTTTGAGGCCACCCTGTAGGACAGAAATCCCCACAAGGGGTCGACTTTGTTCATGCAAATCAGTAAAAGCATTCAGCCCTTTCAGTGACCAGTGTTTTATCATTAAAAACTGCACATTGAATGGTTATTAAAGTCAAACATTTACAAGCCACAATCAATCCTGATTATTCTGATTGGCCGTTTGAATAGAAAAATGCAGAAAAATGTAAAAGGACACAGGAAGAGACAAGACTTTGACTTACAAACCAAAGGTCTGTTTTGGATACTACAAGCATTTTTTTTAAATTCATTTGAGCAGGAATTTTCAGCTCAAACCCAATTCAACTTCAACTAAAGGGCATGGGGATGAGAAAGAAGAAGCCTAGGAGGGAACATACTTGGTCTTTACTGTTGCTGACTAATCCCGGTTTCTTCTTCTTCTTTATGGGACTGGGTGACGTGTCAGAGGGAGAGTGTCCGTTTGAGGAATGTGGAGGACTGGGTGCTTTCCTCTTTTGTGCAGCCAGTGCCTGCTCCGCTGATCCTAGATCTGGGACCGCTGATGAAAAAAACCACATCTGCTTTATTATGCAAAGCCACATGGATAATACAACACCTCACCCAGCTGGGCCTGTGATCGTGACCTTTCAAAGCTTCGACAACACAAACCACCACTGACCTCCACATGCACAAAGAGGCTTGCCTTTTATGCACATCTTCAAAAATAAACCAAAAGACGTCGTATCGAACGCCTGACTAACCTACTAACACAAATCACCAGATAGCAGCAATCAGTCAGCATAATGAAAGAGAAAATTAGGTTGCACGCCACATTTGATGTGGTTCAGATTGACTTGCTGTTTTATTCATTTCAGCTGAAGAACCGTACTCTCACAATCTGAATCTATTTTTGGAGTCTGTTATGTAAGATTAAAGCGTGAAGCTAAAGCAAAAGAGTCACATTAGAATCAAAGAAAAAATACCTTTAGGTGGCATGGACACCTCCATCCCATCAACCGCATCAGACTCCGTCTTTATTTCCTCCACAGCCAAACTAAATGAAGAAAGAAAACGCTGGAATAAGACACTGAAATCTCATGAGGTCTCCCCCTGAGATAAAAGACTTGGGTGATGTAATCTAATCTCCAGAGTTATGTTGTTGTTCATAGCAATCGTCCTCCATTCCACATCTGAGGCGTTTTTGCTTGTGCAAGGAGTCCCTTGCATGAGTATTGCTTTGTCTAAACTGGGCTGTAACCAATCATGGGCCTGTAGAGAGAATTTACAAAAAGATATTAAGCTGTTTAACCTTACGAGGGAAACTCGTCTGATCGAGACGTGCGAGGCGTAAACTCTCTCTCTCTGTCTAGTAATAGATCAGCACCTCCTTCAAATGAAGCAAACATGTTCGTGGGGAATACCGCCGTTAACAGGTTCACTCACACAAGGGATTATGGAGTAGACGCACGCTGAGCACTGGAGAGTGTCTTTAAAATCAGTCTCATTAGTCTACTTCTTGTCTGAGAGGATTTGGCCTCATCCAAGTTCAAGCGTAATCGGTACTAAAATATCATCTGCTACTGACACCGATACATTCAAATTAGGCTGCCAAGCTGACATTAGTAGTAGGCTTTGCATCATATAATTTAGCAAAAACTAATGAAATGATGACTTCACTTGTAAGGAATTTTAACAACAAGAAGTTAAAACAAAGCATTGTGCTATTTTGAAACTCTTCGCACACTATATGAAAAAAACATTGATTCATTTGTGTTATTTGCTCAGAAAAAAAGAGGCCTGAAAAAGACCCATTCTAGTGCCACTAAACGAATGACTAAAGTGCTATAAAAGTAAACAAAACGAAACGACTGAACATCGTAAAAGGATAAGTTGTTCCTTAAAAGATGCAATTTGGAAAAATTATTTGCAGCGAACCAGCAATTTCTGGTAAAATGTATGCAAATAAACATAAATAAATAAAATAAAAAGAAAACAACAATAACTCAGAAGAACTCAAATTATTTAATAATTGTTAGTGTAATTCCTATTTAACCAGCTACATTTTATTTTTAAGATGGTTAGGTTTTTGTTGCGTTGTACTGAGTAGCCCTACCTATAATGATGAAATCCCAATGAACAGATGAAAATTTTTGTCAGCGCAATTTAAACTTTTATTTTTCATTGCTTTTTTATTTAGTATGTGTTACACTATTTGTGAAACATCACATATTTCGCATTTAATATGTTAAACTGTTTTGTGAAGTTGTAGTAGTAAACAGTGAGAATTCTTTGGATGAGACTACCCAGGACCGAATTGCGCAAATCGTTTAGAATCTTGCGCGATTTTTCAATTAAACTTTGTTCTGTTCAAGTATCTTGAATGTGGCCCGACAGTTGCAAATAAAGATCTATCTTTCTAAATGGAACTTCTGATCTTGTAGTGTTACTATTTAACATTAGTATCTGATCAAACGTAAAATCTAAGACCGAGGTAACAAAATACATGCAATAAATTTAGCGATAATGTAGTCTAATCGAAAACATTTAACAACTAAGAACAGTTAATTTAAAGAAAACTAATAAGCTTGAAACAGCAGGCTAATTAACACTCAACCACACGAATATTGACCACAATGAGGCCTTATTTACCCCATACAGGGGAAACCAACCACGGTCAATCAATCAACAAAAACCTTCTCAACCGCAAGAGTAGGACGGAAATGACGGGTACCAAAAAGAAGCTCGTAAATGACAGGTGAAAGAGAAGAGGCGGTACAAGGCCAACGGCACAAACACAATCCTACAACGACGAGGCCTTGATCCCGGTCTTTGTACAGAAGAAAAGACCAGAAAAGATTAGAAGCTGGCAACGCTTCTCCATTACATGAGGTCAGGATTAGAACCAGTGTTGAGAACGACGAGCACGATTGAGAGGATTGATCATCAGGCCACAATGAGGCCTTAGTCTTTCACTAATTCTCATTGACGGGGCCCACGGCTTGACGTCGTAGGAAAAGAAAAAACCATGTACTTCCACCATTTAGATATTCAGAGATCTCATCCAGGAGCGCTGTAAATGGGAAAACTCATCAAATTAATCCAAAATGGCACATACTCCTCTGCGGCGACGAATAGAACTCACCTTTCTTCCAAGAAAATATTCCAGGTTGTTCGTAAAAATCATAAACAGTATTTCAGAAACCACAATAATGGCATTAGTCTGGAGAATAAAGAATATCCTAAATAAGACATGCAATGTCTGAGGTGGGAAATGCACATCTAAGCATCTAGCACAGGGCCTCCATTTTTGACTTTAATGCGAGGCCGAAAGGAGCCGCATGGATGTTATGTCACATTATGGCCACGTCACGTCAAAAAAAACTCCCATCCACCAGGCCTCTCTGTTCCTGTTCGCTTCAGAAAGGTCAAATAATGTCAAGCCAACTGCGTGGCTGAAGATCCAGATCTCTACACTGAAATCAAAGAAACAGGAAGTCCTGAAGCTGATCCAATGAAGAGAAAGAAAACCACGGCTATGCAAGCAAACCGGCCTCCAAACCCGGGTCTTCCAGGACGATCTGAGCAGAGAGACAATCAGAGGTCCTCGCAAACAGACCAAATAAAGAGAAAGGCAGCTGTGAATGTGGAGATAACTGGTCAGAGAGTGAGCCGAGGTCTTTTTTTCTCTCTTCGCAGGAAATGAGAGTGCCTCCCTTCCCCCACCGCTCTGCTCGAGCTCCCCTTCCCCCCTCCCTCTAGGCCAGAGACGCGGGCTCTGGCACGTCCATGGCACAGGAGCTTACAGTAAACAGGGAGAACGAGAGAAACCCATGCATACAGGTCAGTCTCAAGAGCCACGGCTGAGAAAAACAAGTGAAGCGGCAATGCACTTGAGTATCAACAAGCAAGCAAAACCTTTTGCAAACCTAGATTGCAATCTGGCAAAAAGAGCAGCTTTGGGGTTCACGGTGACTTTGTGAATCATTTCAAGGGCAAGCGGTGACTATACATGCACGCAGTTGTTTCCTGTCACAGATGTCGATACGATTCGACTTCTTCTGTTGCTCTTTGCTGATATTACGTAGGCAAAATAGACTTGTCATACCACTGCTGGTCATTTCCTCCAAATGGCAATCACCACAATCCTTTATAATTTTGTTTCCTTGACAAGAATCCCAATCGAAGTGGCATAATCTCCTTGGGAACACACAAAACTTGAGCTCTGCTGTACCAACGTGAAACCCTCCAGTCATTTTCCCATAAAGAGTAGTTAGGCTAGCAATATATAAAGATCTAGTCGACTGTATTGAGACTGCAATTAAATTAATTGTTCATAATTACAATAACTAACTCGCTAGCCATTTGTTGTTGATAAACAGGTGAAATGTGATACGTATTGGATGGGGTTTTTCTGAAACGCAGCCATAAATATTATTAGAAAGGCCAAGGATCCTTTGGGAATGAGGTAGGAGGCTTTTGGTCCCGCATGATTTGCGCTCGCTTGTTTTGTCTTTGGGAGCAGCTGTGTGTGTGCCAGTGCTATTTTATTGTTAACTTCAACATAAATCTCTAAAGAAACGTCAAGGAGATGAATAAATATGTAAATATCATCCGAATTGTCTTCTTGAAAGTGGTTTATACTATAGGCAGATCTAGGACAAGAATCGGTTTTGTTTCTGCATTTTAAGTACAAAAAAAATATATGTAAAAAATATTTTTGTGGGAAAAAATGCTAACTTTGCTCATGAAGAAAGTGAAAGGCGATTATCATTCTGATGAACTCGATGGCATTTAGTTTTTTTGTTTTGTTTTCTCAGTATGAAGTTCTTGCACGATTTGTATAAATCTGATAAAATCCTTATCGAGCAATAACAAATGCTTGAAAAAGCAGTAAATGCATATAAAAAAGGTTGTCTCGGTGAGTTAAACTCATACTTGCACAGTAAAAATGCTAACAAAAACGCAAATATTCAAATAGACCAATTGCTCTCGTAAGGATGTATTCAGAAACAGCACACAAAACAGCTTTACCACCGACTGTCATCAAACGAAGCTAAAAACATAACCTGAGAATATAAAACAAACACGACTCTCACTGAAAAATGGAATTTATATATAAAAATGTTTCACATTCATCTCTCCGCCCCTCATTGGTAGCTCACGTCCTGAATTACCCATCCTGCCCCTGTGTAAAATGACCACAGCTGGGGCTCTCTAATAAGGCCCTAACAGATGCCTCCATTTTCTATGGCGTGGCTTGTGACAGACAATGGGACAGGCAATCATCTTACAAAAAGTACATCACCCGAGCACCCCACCCCCCTGATCCTCCACCCCCTACGTGGGGCAGATCAACAGAAGGCCCTACATATCCAGAAATGACTGTCACTGAGCTGTTTGTCAGCACAGCAATGAGTGATAGCTGACTTCGTTGGCCGTGTAAACCATGTGACCGAGCAGCACACGGGCCAAAGCTCAGGAGAGCGAGAGGGAGAGAGTCTGACCCCCCCCCTTCTCTGGCCCTCTCCCCCACCTCCTTCCTCCTCTGCCCTGTTTTTCTGAGACACAGGCCTTTGCTAGGCCTCCCCAGTCACTGGAGAATCAAATCTGCAATTCACAGTGTTAGCAGTGGATGAAAACAGTACAATGACGAGAAAGGACAGACGTAAGAAAACATCAGGCTTACCTCTGTGGATGCATGGCTGAAACAGTGTAATGTCAATACTTATAAAACATGGAGGACAGCCTCAGCCTTTAGACAAGGGAGGGCTCTCCTCTCCACACTCAGAGCTCAGGCCTGTCTGATCAGAGCAGGGCCGTGACTGGCTGCCCTCCCACTAGCAGGATGTAAGGCCTCGTCTGATTGGCCGAAGCGCTTCCTGAGTAATTATCTTTGTTCGGCACTGGCAGGATCAGCAGTGAGTGCGGGAAAGAGCACAGAGGAGAGGGAGAGAGAGAACTAGGCCTCACTCGCTCAAAAAACCAGCTCGCTTTGCGCAGAGAAGCTGCGAAATGGCAGCTGAATGCTGCTTGGCTGCGAATGTGCTGGAAATTTGATGGGATTTGGCATCAGAGCTCTTCTGTTTGTCTCGAGTTTGTCTGTGGAGCCGTAGGCCTTTGTTTAATCCCTCCCCCCACAGGAGCCGGTTGAGAAACAGGAGACACTCCTTTAGTGAAAATGAGCCCTAAGCAAAAATAGCGCAGCCACCATGACTTCCTGTGCTTGAGCAATATGTAAAGCAGATGTAATATTCCACCTAAAACAAGAAACATCTATGTAACGTGTCACTTTTATGACAGTAATCGGTAAAATACACTTGGACGTTACATAATGAGTGAATTTACAAAACATATTACTTTGACTAAAACCTGAAGCACTAAAAAACAATTAATTACATGAAAACTGTTTTAGAAAGGCACTTATCATGAAAAATATATCCGACTACATTCATAAAGTAGAAGAGCTAGACAGATAACGTAGATTCATAGCAATATTGGTGCTGCTAAAATAAAAGTAGGCATAAAAACATTGTTACATTTTAATTTGCCTTTGTGTAAGTTATATTAGTAGGAATGTGTTTAGGCCTTTGTAGCGATCGCTTCCACTAGGCCGCAAATAGCGCCGCCTGCTCTGCGACATTAACACAACACTGACATCTACTGGTGAGACAGGGAATAGACTTCCGTCTGACAATCATTAGGTTTAGCCTAGAAAGGTAACACCACAAAGATGAATTCCCAAAGCCTATCAAGAGAAAATCATTTGAATTTTTAAGGTAGCCTGAACTAAAAAAGGTAATTAAATGTTGCTTTGGCAGCTGAATTGGTGAACCCCTGCCCACCGTTCAACAACTCTACACATCCAGAGTGAGAAAAAGAACTCAGAAAATCACTCGGGATCCCTCACAGCCAAGCTTTGACCTTTCTGAACTGTTTCCATCTAGTCGGTGATACAGAGCACCAAATACCAGGACTGTCAGACACAAGAACAGTTTCTTTCCCCAGGCAATCTACCTCATGAACAGTTAATAGTTCTCCCACTGTGCAATAAAAACATGTGCAATAACCAATGCTTATTTTTATCATCCCTACAGGATAGTACATTCGTCATCTTAGTATCTTTTCTAACCATAGTTTTTAATACTATTTCTATTTAATCCATAGCACACATGTACATACAATACACTGTTTATTTATTTAAAGTATTGTGTTTTTTATTTTTATTCTTCGTTGTTATTATTATATATTATTATTATGAAATAAAATATAAATATATGTAAAAAATAAAACAAAATAAATTATAGAAAATTATAAATTTTGTATTGGCAACTAATTTAAATAATAATAACTAAAATAAAGCTACAACTAAAATACAAATAAAGAAAAACTAATAAAAAGGAAAACAGCACACAAAATATTCTAATTAATAATTAAATTATTAATAAATACTATAAATGCATAAAAATGATTTTGAAACTGGTCTGCAAATCCTATTATTGCAATACAATTTAATCCTTTGCTTTTATTTATTTATTTTTAAATGTAGTTTAAATTGTGTGTGACTGTGTAAATAAAATGCTACTTATATATTTATAAATATATTATGTATAGTAAAATATATATATATATATATATATATATATAGTTGAAAATATGGTTTTAGAAATATAACTACACTTTCTGTGTGTGTCTCTCTCTCTCTCTCTTTTAAAAAAGGGCATGGCATTTCACGTGATAGGGAGCACTACAAAAAAGCGACCTGATAAGAAGGCTACAAAAAAGAGATAACAGGACATGAAGAACATGTAGCCACCTGGAAGCTTTGCCGGCTGTCTCTCTACTAATGTAAAAAAAGGTAAGCTCACTTATCCTCTCTCCTATACTTTGCCAACATTTATATAGTTTTCCACAACAGCAAATAAACATGTAGGCCTACAAAGATTTATCAATCAACAAGAACGTTTCAGAAGGATTTCTGAGTAAATGTAGACAAGTGTTCTGTTCTTTTAATAAAAATACTAATGAGATCATTCTTTGTTTTTATTTTAGTGAGGAACCAAAGCAAACATGGCTCCACCAGCTACCACAAACCTGGGCTACACCCCTCCAGATGGAGGCTGGGGCTGGGCCGTGGTGTTTGCATCTTTCATCTCCATCGGCTTCTCTTATGCCTTCCCCAAATCCCTTACCATCTACTTCAAGGAAATCCAAGAGTACTTTTCCATCTCCTACAGTGAGATAGCCTGGGTGTCCTCCATCATGCTGGCTACCATGTATGCAGGAGGTTAGAAAGCATGTATATGTATATATACACGTCATTTTAGGAAAGCTGCGCCATTGCTTGACATTCCCACAATCATTAGAAATAACCAATAACAGAGGCAGCCCAAATCAAAGATTACTTTGTGCCCAAGGTTGCACATTGACCCAGAGCTGTCTAATTTTGCATAGTCACAAGTCAAGGTTTTAGTATTACTTTTGGGTTCATGACAACTAATACAAGCATTGCATCATCTTTCTATCTCACCTTACAGGACCTGTGAGCAGTATTTTGGTGAACCGCTATGGGAGCCGCCCAGTGGTGATAGCTGGTGGGCTATTGGTTGGGGTTGCTATGGTAACGGCATCCTTTGGCACCACTATTTTGCATTTGTATTTATGCGTGGGAGTCCTTGGAGGTACAGTTTTCCGATGTTTATAAAATTTATATACATTTTACAACTGGCACTGTTGCTGCTAATACAAATCATGCTGGATTGCGATTGGTCGGTACAGTGCACTGGGGTTCCTCCCCTGCATGTGTGTGATCAAAGATTACAAACTCAAGGTCAATTCTGTCTCTTTGATCTCCATGTTTTAACTGGTATGAGACCTGATAGAGATTTTGAATACATTTCTGTCACAGATCCAGGAGCAGCTCTCATTAATTCAAGATCACTTAAAGCACTTGAAGCAAGTTCACGAATCACTGAATCTGGCTAGTTTGACTCAAAATGACTCAACTGGGAAGTGATTCTCCAGTGTGCCCACTAGTGCTGAATAATTCAGTTATCAGACTCTAAACTGTTTTGTATCGTGTCAACTGATATGACTGCCCCATTTGCATAGATTGCTGCTTCATAATTTTTTTGAATCAGGTAGCTCCAGTAATAAGATTAAAGGATTTATATTGCATTCTGTCATGGAAATTATATCAACAATAGTTAAACTAATCAATAATCAATGTTTAATGAATGTGTACCTGTGTCGTATTACGCTGTATTCCATTGTAAAATGGATGGATTTAGCAGCGGGTGGCAAAACGCGGGAATTATTCGGCGCGCGACACTCTCTTGCCTTTGAGTGTACATCGGTTGTAAACTCGTTTTTGCGGTCATTTGTTAGATTAAATGGTGTGCACTCGATATCGTCCACTATGGTTTCGGACACTATTTAAAATGGCTGGTAAAATGGGTATATACGGTTTCATCGGGCGCACGCTCCTGGACAGAAGTTAACTTCCGGTCGTGTTTGTTTATCGGTCTGGTTTGTGCTGTCGGCTACAAACGCAGCTAATGAGTAATTAGGTTGGTATGGGATGTGTTTCCCATACATTTATTTATTTGTGGTGACCTGCTACATATCAAAACTGACCGATTTTCCAAAAGGGCTTTTGAACAAACATGAGCAATGAAATGCACCAACAACCGAGGCGTGGGTGTTTTATATCTCTGTATTTCTGAAGGAACACTGTAAGCGTGTGTAAGCCCAGAGCTACTTTGTCTACAAAATTCCTTTTTCAGCCCCTTTTTGTCCCGTGTCAACCTTTTGGAGACTTGTAGGCTTCAAATTTCAAATCGCTAAAAGTGTAAAGTTTCTCTCTTTAAACATTTGTTATGTTCTCTGGAGCCTAGTTTCCATCTAGTTTTGTTATCGACAAAGAGAATTTGTGTAAAAAAAAATTCCGAAATTTGTCTCCAGCTTGTTTCCACCCAACTGGCCTTTTATCGATAAAATGGCGTGTGTGATGACGTCATCCTAAAAAATAAAATAAAAACAAAACTATTGTCGCATAAGTTTTGGTGCATCACGAAAAAAAATCGCACTAAAGCTGTTTCCATACATAGTTTTACTACTCCTGCATCAAGCAATAGGCTATTCATACACAGGTGTAGGCTTGATTACATTTTACTGTACCGAAATGATAATTTTATAACCGACCACCGATGGCAGCCATTATTAGATTATGCTATATTACAAGTAAATTAAATTTGATTTTGATACGTGGCTATGACCTATTAAAAATAGCTTAATTTGTTTCCAGGGAATTTATTTTATACGTCTAAAAATCAGCATAAACATCAGAACGTGAGGATTCACATCACAACACGTGCAGAGCTTGTGCAAACAGAGAAAAACATATACGCTATAAAAGAAAAAAAGGCTCATATGCCAAATATATATATATTTTTTGTAAACAAATAATAAATTAACAAAAAAGTAGCAACAAGTAGCAGTCTATATTCAGAATTTCAGTTATTTTTTTGTGATGCGCTCTCGAAAGCAGCATCCAATTATTGAAAGAAGCACAACTGTTTTAATTGTGAATGTACACAAATAAAATAAATATTTATAATAGTTTTGAATAATTACTTATTCTTGAACAAGTAAGCTGTTTCCACTTCTATAAGTGATCCTGCGGGCACCGCGCAGTAACGCATTGAACTACTAAATCTACACTTATACCCCCAGTTTCACAGACAAGGCTTAAGCTAGTCCCAGACTAAATTGTACGTTTTAGCTGTTTCAGATGCAAAAATCTTGCTCTTACATATCTTAAAACATGTCAGTATCCTTGTTCTGTATTAAGATGCACACCTGTAATACTTTCTAATA
>JAUCNO010000020.1:0-14149 GCA_032353835.1 Enteromius viviparus
AGGTCAAAATTTACTAGTATTCCTATCTTTGTGGGGACAATTGGTCCCCACGGGGATATAAAAACCTGTACACACATCACACACACACACACACACACATATATACATACTCTCTCCATATATACACTATACAGAATAGCCCAAGCAGAAATCTTGACATATTTTCTCTATGTGTCTAACTTACAGAGATCATCAAGAATTGTGAATTTCAAAGAAACTGAAAGGAATCTTGTTTTAGTACTAGAAGAGTTCTAGATTTGTGTTTATTTAACCCCACTACACGCACATTGCTAATGTGTTTATTGAAGAGTGCAATTAGCTTAAAAGTTTGTACATGGATGAATCATTCACAGACTCAGCATTTATTACTATTGTAGTTGGCACGTCATCAGACGGGCTTGTATTGATCTAAGTGATATTTTCACCTAAGCCCATGTTTTCCCATCCGGTAAGATTCATCATTCTGGCCGGATGAGTGCATGCGAGTATGTCTCTGTGAGTGATTGTCCTTCAGGACTGCTGATAGGGCATCCAGACAGGCTGAGACTGCAGCTGCTGGGGTGCTGTGGTTGTGATTAAGTATGGAAGCTAAAACTAGCTTTCTGGTGCTAATGGCCACCTTGCGTTCCGCTCAAGTGAGTCGGGGAGAAGACCAAGAGCGAGATAATGGGAGTAAAGGACGTTCTAGACATCTTGAGGAAATGACTGCAAAATGATTGCTCTTATCGTGGTTATTGAGAGTGGTCTATCTTGGAAAACAATCTATCAAGGAAGTGTGGAAAAGATTTTGGCATTTTGTAGTTGTACGTCATGTTTTTTTTGTTTTGTTTTGAATAAACGCCCGCCACACAGAGCTTTCATGCTTGTCTGCTCAGATAAATGGCAATGAATATTAAGGAACATTATGTTCGATAAAGCATTATAAGCATTAAGAGAAAGTAAAGCCGCAATAGCCTTTAGCAGAGAGAGCAAATGCACGCCTCATTAAAAACAGCTCATATTTTAAATATCAAATAATAAAGTCAGCATGACCCTTTACCTTCTTAAAGAGATAGGTTGAGTATATGATCTCTTTAATACTTTTTAAAGCTGAACAATTTAACACTGCATGTTATTCTAATGCAAATAAATATAATATATAAAAATATGTAAATCTATCTATCTCTCCACGTATATCCATGTCTTTCAAGTTCTGGCAAATACTTCACATGCTCTTTTCCTCCATTCCTCGCTTTGTTATGAGCATGACGAGGCAAATGCAGCTGAAAGCAAAATCAATCACTTTATGTTCAACCTACCGCACATCAACTCATGCAGAGAACATTCAGCCTCTTTTTGTGTTGCTCGTACACGGCAGATTTGCCCGTGTGTGTGTGTGTGTGTGTGTGCGCATGCCCATGACTGCGAGTCTTAGATTCCTGCATAAAATCGTGGCATCAGCAGAGGTCTTGGAAATAGACAGGGAGCTTTACAATTCCTCAGCCCCACTCGCAATTTAATTTCCCATGTCTAAATGTGCCATCTAATTCTCAGATCTCATATCATTTTATGCTGTTATCTCTTTGTCCTGCACCGAGCTCTTCGTAATGAGAATTTAGGAGTCTGACACACAACTGAACGATATCACATAATAATGAATGACCGGGTCTCCGATTTTTGCTCCCGAAACAATCTGCCCAATATCATGAAAGCACTTTTATATGAAACAGAAATCATTTTGTGGACTGGGATCTATTCATTTAGCAGGTCTGCTTAGAGACTAGTGATTAAATGAGCTAGCTATTATCAAACATGCCGATTGTGATTGTGCTTTTGGCTCTGGCTGAATTGAGACATTTATCCTTCCATTCCCATGCATTTCAATCCGTCATTTTGGACATGTTCATTGCTTTAAACCCTGCTAATGCAAACAGGCCAGACCATTTCATCTTCTGTTCAGAATGAGGTCAAGGTGACCTGTAATGTTGGATATCTATGCAAATCCCCCACGCAAACAATGGGTGGTTTACCGTATTCAGCGGTTTTAACTTTCTCACCAGAGAAAAAATCGGATCGCTATTGCAAAGTGGACCAACCTGTTCTGTCTCGTGTTGAGAAATGAAAAAACTGGATTGTACAGGATGTACCTTTCCTGACGGAACCTGAAATCGATGCTTTGTTTTCTTCTATTTGTCCTCTTAGAAACAAACTAAATATAAAGGTTTGAAACATTGTAAAAATGGCTTTATAAAAGAAACTTGTATAAGTTACACCAAAGTATTTTCAAGCCAAAATCATTTTATGCATAGACGTTCTTAATTACAGCATTCAGGCATTTAGAAATGGCATTCAGAGTCCCTTTTATGTCTGTAGTGTGACATATTATATTTATATAAGTAAGGCACAATATTCAATAGGGTTAAAAAGTATTTTAAAATTTAAATGAAGTCTTCAAGTGGGATGTCAAGAAATCATTTGGTGCTTAAGAAATATTTGTTATTATTATCAATAATAATATTTGACATAATCTTATGTGGAAACCATACAACCTTTTTTAGGATTCTTAAATAGAATAGAAAATAGAAAATGGAAACCTTTTGTAACATCCTTACTAACTAGTTTAATCAGTTTAATGTGTCCTAGCTGAATAATGCTGTAATCATTTCTTTTATAAAACTTACTGACCCCAATTTTTACTAACACTGAATCTTTACAGAAAAACTATTAAGACATTTTTTCCCCTTTGGAATGACATGCACTTATAATTTGTTGACTATAACACCAGGGACATTCATTAAGGATGTAAAATGGGTTAGTTGCGATTCGTTGACTGTTGGTTTAAAGCATCCAAAACCCCAATTTCAAACTGAGGAAAGAAACAACACTTCCATTTCTGGAATGAGATCCTCTAAAAAGCTCAGGCTTCACACTTCCTCAAGATATGCGGGCGAAATCCCGCTCACGCCCTGACTGACGAAGGAGAGATGAGTGAGTGTGATCGCAGTCCTCAAAACCACCTCTGTCTCAACCACATCACAGACTCCTGGAGACAGAGACAGAGATGAAACCGTTTGAACAAGCCCTGTGCTGTCAGGAGGAAGATGGATGGCTTCCTTTTTCTGTCTCCTCTGTATGACTGAGGCTGAATTCACACACAGAGGCAGACTCTGAATCCAGAGTAGAATGAATGAGTTTTGTGCCCGGCTGAAATGGACTTTCAGGACACCAAAAGAGAAAATGCTCATTTTTTTGTTCAGCAATGTGGTCATATTTTTTCAAATCTGTGGGGATTCTTCACTTAGCTGTTATTGTTAAATAATTCTCTCAAGATTACATTTTTTGTTTAGAACCTTTTTGTAAATGTCATGATATTTATATGATTAGTTTGTCTGAGAGATGCTTTGAATTAAGCGAGGTATTTTTATCCGTCACGTAACAGAACTTAGCAGTTAGGATGCTCTGACATTGTGCATTTATTTAGATTTGCAAACATAAACACAGATTTTTCTTTGTGAAAAAAATATTTCAGCTTCAAAACTTGCTTCTTATAAATGTATTCTTTTTCATATCCTTTTAAAAAATGTTTTTAGGTTTAATGAAACATGAAAAATGAAAATAATTCAATGATTATTATCATTTATGTACTCTCTATGTATATCTATAATATCTTAGTGCTGTCGAATGATTAATAGCAATTGATCAAATACAAAGTTTTTGTTTACTCAGTATATTTGTGTGTACTGTGCATATTATTATGTCTATATGAATACACACATACATGTATACATGTTTATTTAAGAAAAATAAGATACTTATATATGAAAATGTTTTATCTGTATACTGTATACATAACAAAAATCAAAATAGATGTAAATGCATGTAAAAATATATACTGTGTGTGTGTGGATTTATATATTCATAATAAATATACACAGTACACACATATTACTTAATTTAAAAACTTTTATTTTGGATGTGATTAATCGTGATAAATTGGTTGACAGCATTCTGTAATTGTAAACTATTAAGCTAATGTCAAATGTACTGTTAGAGTACTGTACAGTTTACTTCTATTTTGTCTTTACATTAAATTCTAATTTTACAGTATAATAAGGCCATAATGATATTTTAAGCCATCAGAAACATCACTGGTATTTTTGCTAATGAACATCACTATTATATTATTACTATTCTTGGGCTATGTTGTTTTTTCCTCTACATTTTTCATTGTCATGTCTAACCATAGTCTTTTCCTTATTGCTGTGATATATGGCTATAAATAAATATAATTTTGTAGTGAACTAGAATAAGTCCTGGGTTTGTTGATAAGACACCCTAATGTTGCTCTTGTAATCAAGCGTGCATTAGGGGTTGTGTGGTTACAATCACTCAATCGTGTTTTAGGTGACATTTTTTTGTTTTAGAATGTCATGTCAGTGTACTTTAACCAGCTTATGCAGACATAGCCAATCCCACCATAGAACTCGGTAATTTCCTCTCCGTCCAAAACAGACAAATCTCTGCTGGAGGCATCGCATGTAATATTGTTTTCATTGATGTGCGGTTGCGTAAGTGCTGTGAGTGTGTGTCTGTCCCCTATTGCATAAATGTCATTCCCAGAACAATCTGGCAGACCTCTATTCTGAGATGGGCCAAAGCCGGTCGACGTGTCACATCCACTGTGGTCAGCATTTGTTGTGGCTGCTTTTAGTTCAGACGTCCTGTCTAATACACTCATTAATGTCAGCATTGCTTTCTCTCTCTCTCTCTCTCTCTCTCTCTCTCTCTCTCTCTCTCTCTGTGTTTCTTCACGAAGCACCAGGTTGTATATCCTTCTCAAGCAGAGAAGTTCCTTGTCTGTTTGATTGTTAAAGTGATCTTTATCTCACATCTGTACATGTACAAACTACTACTATATTTACTGTAAACTTTACTTTGGTGTAAAGCTGCTTTGCAATGATATGTATCATGAAAAGCGCTATACAAATAAATTTGAATTGAATTGAATTGAAGCAGAGAATCTCCTGCTCGACTTGAGATACCCAGAAACTGCCAGAAACAATCTCTTGTATTTCATGCTCTGTCTTTAACTAAAGTAAAACTTAAAACACCTGCTCTGGATGACATATCTGTTTACAACTAGTCAGCCATGGAAAGACTACTGCAGGTGTTATTTGGCAACGACAAGCACCTTACAGTGCGTATCACAATACAGGTGTCACAATTCAGCATTATTCATCACAGTTTTTCAATGAACATATGGTATTTACTAAACTGACATATGTGTAATGTAAGTGTAATATGAACATGTACTGGTAACAGACCAATAAAATGGAAGTATTTAGCTTTTACATCTAAAATAATATATATATATATATATTAGGCCTGCACGAGGTAAAAATGGCACATTGGGATTATTACAGTCAAAATTGCGATTGTGATACGATAAACAAGTGTTTTGACTCAACTTGCTTGTTATCAAGGAAAATGCGCACACAGATTACTAATATTGCTGAAATCTGTTTTTCTCAACTGAGATACAGTATACAGTGCAATCTAGCAACAACTTAAAATTTGCTGTCTTTACATGTTTTCAAATTAAAGCTAAATTGTACGAAATTAAATAACAGTAACATCTTTACATCACTGAGTTAAATTAAATTAAATTAACTTTAAAATAAAATTAAAAAGTCAAAAGTACAGATAAATAAAACAAATGGCCATTTTTATATTTTTACATTTTAGCAGGATCGGCGCCCGTGTTAACGAATGAGAGCTTTCACATAGCATGCAAGGCGGCGCACAGTGTTCGGAGAAGAACACTGGAAAATACGACAGAAAGATGCTTGTCTATACGACGAACGCTGGCAATATGATAGCACGCTACTCCTGCTCTGCATACTCGCAACTTTCGTGCTGCCTATGCGTGCAGTAAAACCGATGTGTTTAACGCGCCGCTTAATTCGCGTGAATCGCGCTGCAGGATGTCTAACTACGTCTTGTGTGACAGCAAAAATGAAAAAAAAGTTTTTTTATGCTTTGTTTTATGTTATCGTGCTATGTGTTGTATTGTGTACAACTAACCTAATAAAACTAACCCAACCGCAGTTTGATAGAGATTAATTGTAATGCACAATGAAAAAACAGTTTTTAAGGCTTCTGCGTCTGAACTCCTATATATAGGTTCCTATGCTTATCTTCATTTTTTTTTTCGCTTTAATGGCAATAAAAATAGACTATTATTTTCAAAGAGCATTTCAAATGCAAATAATTATTTATTTATTTTCAAATATAAATATTTATTTTAATTTCTGCACATAGTTTTATATCATAGTATAAAACTAACACCAAATCTTAAAAAAAGTATAAAAAGTGCTAGTTTAATATTTAAATTTTTTTCATATAATTTTTTACAAATAAATGTATAAATATTATATGAATATTGTATTATATAAGGTTTAAACAAACAAAAAATGATGTATGATTTCGATATTTTAAGCAATTTCTACATGGAATGACTATTGTCAGAGCCTTTATTTTGCCTTATGTGTTTGCTGTCTTCACATAAGCAAACCTTTCCATAACACTGGAGATCCCATCGGTCATGTTTGAGGTGTTACGTGTTGTCTGTGTCCTTAGGAAAGTGTGTTTGTGTGTACAGGAGAGCGCTGGGGGGTGATTACATCAGACATCCCCCTGAAGGGTTGGTTGTGGGGATTCCTCGACTATGATTGGTGAAAAAAAATGTTTTGTAGGGATGCAGGAGCAGAGATGGCTTACTTGGCTTGTGTAATAATGTTTGGCATAGCAACTACTGAGAGGGAAGCACCGGCCACTGGTATAACCAGTGCCAACATCACCCTCTCCTATGAAATCATTCCCCAGCGGATGCTTTCTGCTGAGGTTGTTGTTGTTGTTGAAGTTCCTCGGAGGCATCTCTGCATGCCGTATTACGTCACAGTGAGATTTCGTCTGCTCACCAAGGAGATGGAATGTTTCCCAGCATAACACATATTTCTGCTGTTAGAGCTTTTCCTCCTTTCTGCGTACCTCTGGGAACATCGTATAAATCAGCGTCTGCTTGGCATTTACCGGGTGGAGATGATATGCCATCGTTACACAAAGATGGAGTGACATAATGAAAGATGAGCTGCGGCGAGAGAGGAAGAGACAGATGAAGAAAGACTCTGCCTGCAGGTGATTCAGGTCAGCGCTCTCACAGAGGAGCCGCTGCCACGGTTACCATCTCTATGGAAACTAGGAGGTGTTCCGTTGCGTAAGAACTGCCATCCTGATGTTTTTGATGAAGCGCTGGTTGCTGATTGCCAGCTCGTTGAAGGAGTCTGTGCAAAGAATGACACCCATGCTTTAGTTTTGAGCTGGAAATGCTGTATATTTCTAACCAGGGGTGCTGAAATAGGTCAATATGAAGCAACAACCCATTTCACTTCCAAATGCGATGTATTGTAAGTGAACAAGATATTCATGTAAGAAAAAAATGCATTGGAAAAGGAAGGCAGAAAAACTCGAATTCCGAGAAACATGAAACCTTTAACAACAAAAACACAGGATGCAAGTAGGCTGATGAAAATGCAAAGAATACAATCATACATAAAAAAACGACCACCACTGAATAAAACCCAGATCACGATTTGAATACAAAACTAATCAAGACCCAAAACAGGACACCTGGAAACATGGATAAAAGGAGTAAAACACTGATGAGAGGGGCAGGGTTACAAACGGGTTACGACCGGGACCCTTGGGTGGCCACGGTGGTTCGATCCCTGTCCAACCCCTCCCCATCATGACCCAGGTACATCTACCCCCACTCCAAAACCAAAAATTCTTGGGGAGGCCTCTCGCCTGTACCGCCCCTGGGTCATCGTGTGCTATTGAGGAGGGATGGTTTGGGGACCACTCTGGCCTGGATTCGGGGCTACGACCCGACAACAGCACTCCTGGCCGTGACTCTGAGACCGAACCCACACACGGTTCCCCTGGACGTGATTCGGGACTGGGACCTGACAGTTGTGGGCAGGAGACTGTGGGGATTTCAATCAGTACTCCTGGCTGAAGTTTGGACACCAGACCTGACCGTGACACAGACACAGGATTCAACAACGGTTTTCCTGACCGTGACCAGATTCTGCAGGTAACTGGATCGGCACTCCTGGCCAAAGCTCGGTCACTGGAAATGGCAACAGCTATTTTGATTCGGGGCTGGGACCTGACAACTGCTGACTGGAATCCGCGGGGATCTGGATTGGCTCTCCTGGCCGACAACTGGATTTGGAAATCGCAGACTGAAGTTTGCAGAAATGAGCATGTATAATTCCCACTCTACATCAATCCGCAGGTGACTGTATTGGCACTGAATCCCCGGAAATGGATCTGGGCAGGACGAGAAGAACGAGAAGGCGGAATGGGGATGTGTTCAGCCCGCTGCTTGTTCTCGGCACGGTTCTCCGTCAGTGCGGGGCCCGGAGGGCTCTCTCACGGTGCTTCGGCGGATCTAGGTGGCCCTCTTGCCTTTACCCGGACCATCATAAGGCTAATAAACACCGCCAACCTCCATTTTAGTCCCGAGGTGTCCGGAAGGTCGACAGAGCTATAACCGCGGGCACCGGGTTCACACTCGGTGATGATAGCTGCATCTCCGAGACCTGACTGTTCACCAAGTCGATAAAACCTAGACACATAGTCCTCCAACAATGGGTCTCGGAGGATCAGTGTGGCGTGTTTGGTCGTTTTTTCACGATGTGGCCTCGCTTCTCAGTGGCGAAGGAAGGCAGGGAGACTCGAATTCCGAGAAAGGTGCAACAATTAATGACAAAAACATAGGATACAAGGAGGCTAACGAAAACACGAAGACTACAATCATACATACAAACAATGTCCGACACTGAATGAAACACAGATCACGATTTAAAGACAAAACTAACCAAAGACATAATACAGGACACGTGGAAACACGTCTGGAAGGGAGTGAAACACTGATGAGAGGAGCGTGGGTTACATATGAGGCAAAAACATGTGTGAAACTAAATCAAAACTGAACATGAGGACCAAGAGACAAGACAGACATCGTGACAACATTTAGAAGATATGAATACAAATTTGAGGAAATGGGCCTTCTGTTGCACTTTGCATTCATTTTCTATTTTCTGATGTAAGTCATCTGTTCAAAGCGCAAGAAAAAGAGGAGTAAATTGGCAAAAATATGTCCAGAAATACTGTGATAAGTAGATTTTCTCTGGTATTTCCTTCCTGTGCAGCAGTTTCATGAAATAGCCACATACTAATCCGATCCTAAATTAGATTTGCATGTGTCTGCGTGTTCATCCAACCATTATTTGAGCAAGTGCATGCTGGTGTAAGGCTGTTTGTTGACTGCTTAGATGTCTTAAGATTGTGTGTGTGTTGTGATCTCTGGATGAAAGGTTTGAGCGAGCAGGCTTGCTTCTGGCACTAATCTGATTCTATAAAGTGCTTAGGAGGATCTTTGTTTCCATCTGGCGGTTTTCACTCTGTTACATCACTGCAGCTGGCAGTGTGTGTGCGTGTGTATGGAAGGAGGAGCTTAATACTGGATCCCCTGATGTCAGAGACTCTAGTAACACACGTGCATTGGACATGCATTACCCCGGGCCCTGTCTCTCAGCTTGATGCCTCTTACTCTTTTGTTTTTAAATGGGCGACACTCTGCGATGTGAATGAATATGATAATGGACATTTTTGCTATTTATATTGCTTGGGTACTTGTACAAATAGCATAATGCTGCAGATCGAATGACGGGTGGTTCACAGTCATCAAAGGAAGGACACTGCAAGGACATGAAAAATGTATGAAAGAATTTCTCAACCATCCAATTAATGACCTCTAGTGTTCTGTGACAGATAGATTTTCTTAGATATGCTTAGTTTCAAATCAATCAGAATTTCATCAAAACCTTTTGTTTTAAACTAACATATACCATTTTAATTAAGTATACATAAATGTAAGTATCCACAATATTGATATATTTTTTAATCATAAACATTAGCGTGTTAATGTTATATAACATTTATTTATTTAATTTATCAAGTTAAATATTATTGAATTATTTAATTGTATTATGAGTGCAAATTTGATATGAAATTTCCCAATAGGGTTGCTTACAAAAATCTTTTAGTCAAGTTTGTGCTGTAAACAGGTTATTTTCAACATGATCCTATATCAAATATGAAATAAAATAAATTGTTTGACATTATTTATGTTTGTTTTTATTATTTTTATACTATTTTTATTCTTAACTTTCCCCTCAATGTAAGCTACTGTTTTCTTTTGCATTTATTTAGATTTCTAGAATGCATTTAAACACTCTTCTAGCTGATTATAGCAGATGTTTCTCTCTTATGTCTGCATAGCTTTCCAGTAGTATAATAACAGTTTCTTCATTGTTTTAACAAACTATCATTCAGTTCTGACTCTATTTTGGTATGAAACTAGGAAATTCGTCACACTGCAGTTAAAACCGTCTGTGAATGCTGTTTCATGTCGATGTTGAGGAAGTGTGGGGTAGAGACTGACCGAGCTTCTAATGGCTGTATTGTTTGTGTTTGTCTTTCAGATCAACTTGAGGCTCATCTTGGTGAGCGGTAAAACAAAAGAGTTCCTGTTCTCGCCAAACGACTCCGCGGCCGACATCGCCAAGCACGTGTATGACAACTGGCCAATGGGTGCGTGATGACTTACACCTTAAAACACTTTTTTTTGAATGCATCCCATCAATGGCTCATGTGAAGGAATTTCAGGCTATTATTTTCTAGCGTTAAGTAGATTCCTCTTTACAACCTTTTTCTGTGTTCAGATAATCTGTGCCGCAGACAAATCTGAGTCTGACCGAGTGGTAATCCTGCACAGAGCTAGATTCACTCACTGTACGCTGACCTAAAGTCAATGACAATACTAAAGGGTAAAAACAGAATGTCTGAGTTTGTGTTTATACATCTGTCTGGTCGTCTCTCCGCATGTGTCTGAGGCCTGTGAAATGCGGTTTTCATTCAAATATTCCACAGATGCAGTTCTAGCTGAATCTGTAGGTTATTATACATTTTTCGGGAAGAGCAGATGTTATGCAGACTCCTGTTTCATCTGTTTCTGCACTGTGCCTTGGCAGCCCATCTGAAACGACAAGTGCTTTTAGGGATGTGACCACAAGCTCTAGTTAAGCATTTTTCCATTTTATTGAGCTCTCAAGCATACCACGGTGCAGTTAAGGTAATACCATGGTGTTTTGATATATTTATATATGCTTCCTAAGTTTTTTTTTCATTCAAATTTTATGTGTTTTCCACAATTACATTTTTTAGAAATCGAGTAATCACGACTTTGAATAGTAGTAGAAATAGTATTAGAAATAAAGTTATTATAAAAAATATTATTCGAAATACAAATAAATAGAAATAAATGACAATTAGTTAGACATTTTGGTATTAGAATTTTAAAGTTGACTAATATAAAGATCATAAAAAACGTTTTATTTTATATCACCCAGAATACATTTATGAACAGAAAGTTGTTTATGTAGTCTTTAGTGTCACTTTTTATCATTATTGCGTCATAAGTGAATAAAGTTATCGTTCATTTAATAAAAGTATGTTTTCTTTCTTTTGATTTATTTCTGTTTCGATGGCATTTCAGGAGTTGGAGACCAGCACACCAAATTCAGCTCTTTATTTATTTATTTTTTAACAGGAATTACTTTTTTATTGCTTTCCTCATTTGTCCTCTAAAGACGTCCAGGGTTCATTTAAGTTGAATTTGTAATTTTATTAAAATTTCTCACTTTGGATAGCTCTTATGAAAGTCATCAGCCTTTAATTATGTCGAAAGGAATATTGATGAAAAAGAAAGGCCTTCTTTGTTGTACAGTTCATCAACTCCATCGGGGTGGTCCATCAGAGTTTTATTCATAGCAGACGAGCACAGCATAGCTCGACCTCATGAGGACACAGAATGACCCTCACTTGAGTCTTGTGACTGATTAAGTCAAGAGTGAGAAAGAGACCGGTGGGTCGTATGAATAAATGAATAAAGAGAGTAAGGAGTGAAAAACTTGGCAAGCTATCCCACAGAAATGCAGATTTGTAGAAAAGTGTGTTTCTAAGGAACAGTTCAACCCAAAAAGAAATAAACTGTCATCATTTCCTCACCCTCATGTCATTCCTAACTAGAATGACTGTCTATCTACTGTCTAGCTTACATTTTTGTCTCTTTCTTATGATTTTTATGGAAACTTTCTCTTTTTGTGTTTCTCTTTGTGATGACACCGTGAGCACACAGACATGTAAACATGAATTTTTCTCATTTGTTCTGTTTTTAACAGACTGGGAAGAGGAGCAAGTGAGCAGTCCAAACATCCTGCGCCTCATCTACCAGGGCCGATTCCTACACGGCAATGTGACGCTAGGAGGTGAGCCGTCCTCCCACACTTCTCATTACCATTATTCACATCACATCACACATGCTCCATTTCTCTTCATTTTTTATTAAATCTTTCCTTTCAGTCCAGAAACATGGTATGAGAGAAAGTTGCTTAGCTTTTTCACTGCCAGGTAAATCCGCTATGTCCCAATGGACTCTTATTTTGGCTTCGTCTTGGTTTATTTTGGGCCAGGGTGCAGTGCGGTCAGTTTTATCATTGTTCGGCTGATTATAAGGACATCCAAAAATTCAGCTTCCAGTCCCAATACACCTAAATGGTACTATTCTCAAGGGATTGAATAGAATTGACTGTCTTAAAATGAGTGAGCAGTCCATGAATGTAGGAAAGATCTGGCCGACAGACCTGTCATCAGGGACAGAAAACAGGGAGGAGAGGAAATTCTTTGGGTGTGAACAGGAAGCATTTTTTTATTTGTTTTGCCATGCCTCAAGCACAATAAAAGATGGAGTGGGTTTGTAAATACATGTATAAGAAAGTATCCAAGTATATCTATCTATCTACCTATCTATGCTTTTTGTCATATTACACAAATAAGTTCTTGTTAAGCACTAGATTCTACATGCATTTGGCCCTTTTTATGTGGTCTGTGAAAAACTATGATATACTTTAAGAAGGGTTTTGTCAGTATATTTTGTGTGGGGAAACTTTTCCCATGGCTCAATAACTGTGAGTAAGTGAAACCTCACAACCTGCTCCAATTCCTGAACCGTTCGCCCGATGACGTGAAGGAAGGCAGGCAAGTTTTGCCAAAAAAGTGTCACTTTGTTAATGCACACTGACACTTTCTTGATTCAAGAGCACCAAGGCATGAAGACCCAGTGTGTCTGTGGGGCAGAAGGCAGAAGAAGTCAGTGACTGCTCTCAAAAAGACGCAGGCTTAATGCTATCCTGGTCCTCTGTCCAATGATTTCATTGATCCCCCTTGAAAGTGACTTTGGTGTCATAGATGTACAGCTGCATTAGTCTCTAGTGTCTATTCAGTCCAACGCTCTTTTTTTTCTTATGTCTTGCAGCTTTAAAACTGCCTCTCGGAAAAACCACAGTGATGCATTTAGTTGCCAGAGAGACGCTGCCTGAGCCAAATTCCCAAGGTAACCATTCTGCCCTCTCTCTTTTCTGTACACTCCTCCTTCAGTGTTTCACACGCTCCCTGTCTGACTGCAGCCTTCACTTTGTTCTAAAATGTTCAGTTTATATGTGGATCATTCTCACCCTCCAGCAATATGTCAGCTTTAGGAATTTTTAAAATAGTGTTTAACCAAAATATAAAAGACCTGGTCACATGACAACTTTGGGAGAAAAGATAGGAAGATACCTTTAATCCTTGCTTGTACATTTTTATTCAAATGTAAAACTGAACATTTGAAAATTGAAACTGATGATATGAAATTGATTTATATTTTTTTTATATAGTATGTATAATATATTTTTTGTAGGATTTAATTTGGGACACAATAGTTACTGAAAAACAGTACTGGTTTCTAATAATTTTCTGGTTAATTCTGACAATAATTAACATTATTTTAAAAATTTACTTTTGAATGAACTATTAATATTATTTTTTTTAAGCTTGATTTTATTTAAGGATTGCCTATGTGTATATTTTTAAATTAAATTAAATTAAATTAAATTAAATTAAATTAAATTAAATTAAATTAAATTAAATTAAATTAAATTAA
>JAUCNO010000021.1:10651-21861 GCA_032353835.1 Enteromius viviparus
TGAGCAATCAGGTTCAATTGTTCAATTGGCATTGTTCAGTTTTCAGCATAAGTTTCTGATGTCTTACGTAAGTTGAATGGTCTTATTTCTTGTGCCATAACAGTAAACAGCAAGGAGCGAGACAAGGTGAGAGTAGTTCACAATCCTTTCAAGACTCAAATCTTGTACATGTCATATTTCCACAGTCTTCTTGCAGACAAATTCATTCTAAACAGAAGAAAAAAAAAACACTTACTGTATATTCAGTAAGATAAATTGTTAATCATGTCGGCATTAATGATGTTGGACTTCGCTAGTAGGAGATCACTAAAAATAATTAAAGGGGCATGTGCCCATCTGCTAGCCACCCTTTTGTGACAGAAGTCCATTCATTCTCAGAGACTATTTCACATAGATATTATAGAGACTGTGTCTGTTGCATGAACAAGAAAATAAAAAAAAACATCCAAAAACTGAATACATATAACATATAATACAGATAGATAAATTATATTATTGGCTTAATAAATATTAGATCCCTTTCCATGAAAGGACTTTTTAAAAATTATACGATCGCTAATCATAACCTAGATGTCATCTGTTTGACAGAAATCAGGCTAAAACCATATGATTGTCATGTTTCGTGTCTGTCTGTCTCAGTTGCTCCTGTCTTTGTATTTTTGGTTTAGTCCAGTCCAGTCTTTATTTGGTTTGTTCCTGTGATTATGTTGTTATATCATTATATTATATTGTTATATTATTAGTTGATTATGTTCACCTGTGTTTTACCAGCTGCCCTCACTTTTGTTCATTAGTTTTTGTGAATTTAAAGCCCTTTGTTTTCCAGTTCGAGTTATTTGATGTTAAAGTAACGTTATGTGATGTGTGCGTCGTGTTTTGCTGCCTCGTCAGCCTTTGTGTTCTTGCCATTTGAAGTTATTTATTAAATGTTTGCATTTTGAAGTTCTTCTCGCCCTCGTTGTCCTGTCTGCACGCATCACTTCACTGACCGAGTGTTGCAATGATTACATTACTTTAGGTGTGTCTCCACCCCAAGATTACTGTTATAAACATGAGCCTTGTCTGAAAGGTAAAAAATATTACTATAAATTGTTGCTACTTAGCTGTTTCACTTGGCTGCGCAGGGATTAAATCTTCAAAGTTCAAATTTGCAGCATGGGAATATTTTGGATATAAAAAATATGAACTTGGGGTTGTCCTAGATGACGGATTGAATTTGCAAAAAGTGTGGACTCAAAGCTGCTGCAAAAATGCGCAATCTGATGGATGGAAAAATCAAGAAGATATTGTGTCTTTGAAGCAGGAAGAAGCTGCTATATAAATCTGTTTCTCTGCATGTCTTTGAGTGGCATCGCTCTGTACTGAAGTACGCATACATATAGTCCTTATTTGGAGTTCCTGTCTTTTCATTATTAGTTGTTTCATAACAATTTATAAAGTATGCATCCCAGTCGGTAGCTTAAAGATAAGAGTTAATGAATAAACAAGGCGTCAGCTTAATGGGAGGAGCAGATAAATATCATTTACATGCTTTAGAAATCGGTAAAAATGTTAAAGTTAAATAACACGACATAGGCCTAAACAACACAGAAAATTTAGAAAAAATGGGGCATAGCCTATAGGCTACAATATCAAATGCCTTCAAAATCCAGAACAACATTTTTCGTCACAAGTTAAAGGCTATCATGCGTTTTCTTTGTTAATTAATTATTGACACGACTTACCAGCGGATATAAAGTTATATAACTTCTTTTGCTTTTGTAAAACACTGCTCACAAACAGGTCATCTCAAAGTCTTTTCAAAATGAAGCGTTCTTTCAGTTTTGCATTGGTTTCATTTATATTTTGAACAACTGAAACCCCCTCCTTTAACAAGGGGGTTTATAGTTAAAATTATCATTACCAGTCAATAAAGCTGCCTACAATAAACGACAAAAACATATCTCAACTACACTTAATTATGATGTTTATAATTATTTTATTTGCAAGAACATCCTATAATAAGCTCCTGTTTGAGCGGAACAATACTGATTTTGAGAGAAATTTCTTCTGCCCGGTAACTAATGCAAAAGACTTTGATTGGCCCTCGCGTTCAGCTCGTCTGGCGCCAAAAGTCCAAGCTACGCGATTAGGCACGAGGCTGAAAAAAACAAAGCGCAGGGGGATGGGGAAGGACGCGCTGGGACGGGGTCCAGGGAGTGAATTTGGAGGCGGGGCGGCCTTTCATTTCCAACTGGTTAGGCTTATTTGGAAGTTAAAGTGATTTCTATATTTTATCCATTCAAAAGACTACAAAAGCGATATTTTCTTTCTTGCCACTGAAGTGTAGCCTACAGTTTGTGCAGCTGGACCTTTATCTTTTGATCTATAAGCAAAAACTGTAACTTAACGTTACTTAACTGAAGATTCACTGAACATTTAACACACACAATGCTAAACATTAAAACGTATTGAAATGCTTTTAAATTTCCAACATAACAGCAATAAACAGGTCTTTCCCTTTACTAACAACATATGAAACAATATTTTATTTAAACATTTTTTCTGCTAATATAGTCCTACTCAAAGCATGCTGGTAAAATCCACTGCCCAGTTATCAAAATTATCAAGACAACTTCAACTTAAAGTAAAAAAGAAAAAACTAAAATGTTTAAAATACACACAATATTATGCTAACGTAATGATTAACAATGTAATGTTAACAAAAGCCATTACAAATATTTTTTGACTTCAATAAATTAGAATTTAGAATTAGAATTAGAACAACCATGCATTTATTTGCTAACTGAATTACTTTTTAGAGTGTATAATGGAACTGAACAAACTGTGAGGCAAGGTTAAAAGAAACACAAGAGGTTCTTCTACAGTAGTAGTGCAACAAACATTGACCATTTCACTGTAATGTTTCATTTCAAAATAAAAACAATATATTATAACTAAATCAATGAACATACCATTATCCGCAGCAAAAACAAATCACCTCACTTGGATCACATAATGAACAAGGCAGACATTCAGTCGGTCCATTAGGAATGTTTGTTTGGGTCATCACAGAATCACATGTTAATTTTAATTTAATAAATAAATGTTAATAAATAATTTTACAGAGGCTGAGTGAAGAAAAACAGACAGGATTATGATGGCAATGTATGCCTGTGAAACACATTTCTTTACCCAGTTCACCATCCCCCTCTAGAATTGGAGAAAAAAAATTATATATATATATAAAAACAAAAACAATGTGACTTCTGGTTCTGCTTACTGAGTCCAATACAAAGCATGCTGGGAACTAAAGTCCATTGCCCTGTTATAAGTGTAATTAAGACAACTTAAGTGTTTTTAAACAATTTTGTTTTTATTATGATTCTGATGTAATGATAAACAGTATGTCAAAAGAATGCATCAGAAAATGTTTTGTTTGACTTTATCAACGCAAACATTAAAATGAGGTTCAGTTTGTTAACATTAGTTGATGCATTCATTATCATCTAATAAGAATAACACACAATACTAGCACATCTCATTCTGCAATAATTAGTCAAGACAGATGTAGAGCAGTGAAAGATCACAAATTACAAAAAATGTTTAAAAAATAAAAAAGGCAAAACATACAGATATACTGATAGTTCTACTTACTTAATAACACTGTGTTATCATAATATAACTGAAAAAAAGGTGCTTCATTTTGTAAACACCTGCAGGTGCTTTTGTATGTTTGCAAAGCATCACGTTTTCTGTGTTCTTTCTTCTACATAGAGCTGCATCTGTTTAAAGGCAGATAGAAAAAAAAAAAATCCTGTAAAAACAAATCTGCAGTAGATATTTTCATCTGCACAGTTGGTTCCAGGAGCAGTGCATCTGTAGCAGCAGTGAAGCGATAATTTTCAAACAGTCTATTTTTGTTTACAAGCATTTAGGGACTATATGCTGTTTGTGAATACAGTAGTGTTGCTTTAAAAAAAACCTATTATTTGATTATTTACTTTTTTTGGTCATCACCTGCAGGTTCATGTTATTAGCATGTAGGTATATACATTTGAATCAGCCAGTCAGATATACATTTGTATGTCTAATTAGAAGTCTACGTGTCATTTATAAAAGGGCTAACCGTGAAGTAACAATAGTTATACAAAGTCTTGATGTCTCAGTGTACATCTGAATGTGTTAACATTGCATTGTTGTAATTGTACAAAATGTACAAGTATACATTTTGCGGACCAAACATTACAATTGTGATTACTTAAAGTAAATATGATTTATTTCTTTATTATAAACATATAGAAATGCTTATCTTAAATTGCAACAATATAAATTATTATTAATTTACATCTAAATATTTTGATTTACCTCCATGTGTTCAGGCACTGTTGTATTGGTTTAACATAAAAGCAGAGGATTGAACAGGCATCAGTAGCATGCTTTCAGATGAATCAATGAAATCTGACTCTGTCAATGTCTCACCTTGAGAATCTCAGAAGTCATTGTTTTGAGAGGAATGAGTTTTGCCTCTTCCATGTAAACGTCCTGCTCATCTGCTACAATCCATGGAAAATCCTGCAAAACAAACACGAAACAGACGAGACAAGAATGTGAATTTTCTATTTTTTTTTGTCATAAATTACCGACCCAAATGTTGATCTTTTGCAAAACACAAAAGAAGACATTTTGAAGAATGCTGATGTTTAAACACTGAGATATTTGTCAAATGATCTCCATTTATTTTCCACAGAAGTAATAAAGTCAGGTGGGTAAATGACCGATTTTTTTTTGTGACCGATCCCTTTAAAGTGAAGCACAAAAACAAATGAAAATCCTAAAAAATAACAACCACACCTTGATGACCTGAACTTTCTCCATGTTTTTTGTAGCAGCTTCCCTGGTGTGTACCAGCACGGTGAATGTGCATCCTGCAGAGCGGAAGAAAATCCATCATTTGTGTAAATGTAAGTGTGAGTTCAATGACTAGAACTGACCATTTTGTGTTGAAGGCTAAGGTCCTACCTGGAGGATTGTTGTCTAGAACAGCATCACATACGCTGATTTTTAAGATCATTGCTCTCAGCAGCTGCTCCAAATGAGACAGGAGAGTCTCTGAGCTGACACAGCAAAACCCAACACACATATCAGAAAAATGCATAACTTTTACCTGTATTTAAAAAAACTAAATCCACTGTTACTGACCTGATGGACAGAAGAGGAGGCTGTGAGATCTCAAACACAAATCTCTCCACTGGATGGTGCTCTTTATCCATAATCACCACCACAACCTTCTCAGCCTCATTCTGCACAAAGACCACAATACAAGTCTTATTTAGTCACTGTTCAGATGGAAACCATATCATATATTGGTCATCCTGTTTTTTTTTATTATCAAATATGAAATTTAAAAACCCACCTTCTCTATGAGTGGCTTGACGCATTGGAGTGTGTCTTGAATGTACTGATTTAACTCAGGATGACAAGACATCTGTCAAATTAAATATAATTAGTCAAACACCTGCAGAAACATTTTCTCTCAATTTCTCTTTCCGCATTGCATGATGGAATATCAAAGAAGTGTTCAGAAATCTTTAAAACATTACCTGCACAGGTACGTTGTATTTTTTCCTTTTCTGAAAAATACCAGATGGATAAATATCTCTGACATATAGGATGAGGTGAATGGCCACTTCCAAAAACTCACACAGAATGTCAGCCACAACTGAAAACGACCAATATGAAAATAAAATCACACGTTATTTGAAAACTGTAAAGTGCATTACATTTACAGATGAACTAAAAGTTACCTTGGCCAAAATTAAGGTCCTGCCTCGTCAAAGTGGCCATAGTGAAGCAGCCAAAATATACGATAACAACCTTTAACGAAAAGAGGAGCGTCTCGTTCACAAAATATCAGCGCTCGTGCATGGTTGCTCCAGAATACATGTGATTGAGTGTTGCATCAGAAAAAAACCTAAAACCGTTCTCTGCGAAAACTATTAATATAATACACACACTCCGACTATCGAGGAAATGTCTGTCATCCGCAAATAAACAGTATATAAACAAACACTTAACAAAACACTGCTCAAAGGATGTTTACACGTTTCTTCTGTAACCTGTAAGAGAACAGCAGCGCTGCGTAGCTGGACGTCTGCTGCCACCTACCGGAGCGGAAGAAGAACGCGACAACAAACCTGTAACTAACTTAAAAGAAGGACTGGATCTATATACGTGCAGTAGTAAGTATGTTTGCAGTAAGAGCAAATATCTCAAATAAACTGTACAACAACATGTAAAATAACTTATTTGGTGCAAAATAAATTACTAATTTCTGATCAAACTATAACTGGCAGGTGAGAAAAATAGAATAGCCCTATTTATATTACAGAATGGAATAAACAGGTGTGAAATATAGAATATTATGCAAGGGAACAAACTGACGTGTCCACTTCTTTAGGGATTTTATAAAATACAATTTATGTATTTAAAGCTATTAATTCAATAATTATTTATTTACCTGCATTACTGCATAATAAAAGCATATTTTACTCAGGGGACCTGACCAGCATTTTGTTTAATTTGAGCACAGAAGGTAGCTAGTTAGGCATTTCATTTATGACAGGCTGTGAGCAAAGGTTTACCTGATTGACCTCATGGACCCGCTGCTCTTTAGAAACGACATGAGACAGTGTCAAAGACTTTGACAAAGACAAAGTGTCGACTAAGAATTTGATTGACTTACTAGTTGATGTCCTGGGAACATGTGAGTACTCAAGTTATGCTTTGATTCAGATTTGCAGATAAAGTAGGACAATCATCAAAATAGTCATTCGATCAGTAATTTATACTTGATTTTATACCTGCTGTACAAACTTTAGCTAAACATAACTGAATATGAATACAAAACATAGGCCTAGCAGCATGTAGACTCCATGTATATTTTATCTTATCCATTAACTCTTCTTTATTATGGATTACTGAATTGCTGAATGATTAACTTTCCAGGACACATCAACATTCATAACTGGAAAGTAAACACAAGCTCTCCAAAGGACACTTTTCTCGAAGGCAGTTTCTCCTTTTTGTCAGTGTTTGCTTTGTAGCTGACTGAGGAGCAGAGAGCTGGAAGAAAATGGAGTCCGATGAGGCCAGTGTTCAGTACAACCGCTGGAATGAAGACAACATGAACATGCAAGAGCCGCATTCACAGTCCAGACTGATCAAGTGAGAATCTACTCTATATATTTTATGTAACTGATCAATTCTTTTCAGAAGTGGTGGTTGGAGTTAATAACTCATGTCAATCACATCTGTGCCCATATAGTCTCTATAACAGACTGTGCACTGGACGACTTGGCATTGTAATGAAAACGGCAGTGTCTTTGACAATGATGGTAGTTATATACATTGTTGGATACGTCACAGGATATTCCGTTCATCGATGCTGAAGAGGACATTATATTGACGGAACTGACTATATAAGGAACTGGCTGTTATTTAAAACATGAATTATCCATCAAGGAAAAAACAATTTTTTTTTTTTTTATAAATTACTTGTATTTTAACATAGTATTTTGTTAACAAATAAATTACTTAAATCAAAAACCCGATTTTTGTTTTGTGTCCTATTTTAATGTCAGTGACCATCTCATATGCAACAGTCCATTAGTGGTCGCAATGCATAGCCTATAATTTGCTATTATACCAAGAATAAAATAAAGTTAACAGTAAACACTTTACAATGAGGTTTAATTTTTGGTAAATGCATTATCATGAATTAGAAGGAACAGCACTTTTACAGCATCTTTTATAGCGGTCTTTGTACGTATACTATGGTTCAAACATTTGGGGCCAGTAATTTTTTTTTTTTTTTTGAGACAATGTATTTAGCAAGTATAATTTGATCAAATTTAACAGTAAACACTAATTTTAACATTGATAATAATATGAAATGTTGCAGAGCAAAGGTTGCTGAAAAAAAATTCTCCACAAAATTGTAGTAATATTCCACAATATTGCAGTTTTTCTGTACAAATACTTCCAGCCTTGATGAGCATAAGAGACCTTTAAAACAAAGAAATCTTACCAACCTCCAAATTTACCACAAGTCATCATTTCGTGTTAAACATTATTACGGTTTTGAGAATGAAAACAACATGTGACCCATTAACTAAAGTTTGCAAATCGAACATTATGTTACACTGCTTACAATCAACATGACATTTGACATCAGTCCTAGTCATAGATGATTTTAATAGTATCCACATCCTGCTCTTCTAGCATTTGGTCAATAATCTCATCTTTTGATGAAGAAAACAAGCTTGCATTTACTTTAACAATCCATGCCGTGATCCTTTGGTTTGTATAATACTCATCCTCCTGACTGTCCATCATTTCATGCATCTCGTTCTCATTTTCCATCTCAGTAGCTGAATCAGAGAATGGCTGCAGAAGTCTGTTCTTAAATATACTTGCTGAATTCTTCATCCTTTCTGTCATCACTTCTCTGTTTTTGGCACTGAAGTTACTGGGCTCTACATCCAGATGTTCATCCCGCGACAGCCCTGCTGATCCTCCAGGGATCTTGTCCCGTTTCAGATGTTGGTTTTGAACCTGCAGACTGTCATTAAAAACAGCCAACCCGTTGCAGATCAGCTGACATCCCTGCCTTTGTCTGTTGAACAATGCCTTGTCCATCCTTACGCTGGTGGACAAGATATTAGCTTTCTTCTCCTGACATCCTACTCCCCAGCTTGACACACAGGTTTTTGAACTAGATATGGAGATGGTGGATATTCTTGGGCTGTGTATTGGAGGCAGCGGGCTACTCTTTGTCAAAGTCCTGCCATCGTTCCCCTTCGGCAATAGGACCTTGCGAGGCTTGATGGTTGGATCTTTTCTATTTCCAGCCAGTTTCCACCCTGATGATAAATGGTAGGACCCCTTCGTTTCAATCAGCTCCAGACAGATGGGCAGATATGGACTGGCGGTCTTAAATGTCTCAAGCGTGAAGTTCTCCTGGATGTTGAGAGTTTTGCTAGAATCACTCTTCCATCTTGTCCTGTGGTCCCAGATGTCATTCCTCCGAGTCATTTTCATAACTTCTTATTAAGAGCAAAATGGACGACTGTCAATGTCAGATAGCATGATGGACTGTCCTGAGAGACAGTGTCTTGCTTGCATCTCTTATAGACAGCTCAGACTTACTCTCCTCCTCTTTACATTTCCTGAGTCGGCCAGTCATCTGATCTGTAACCAAACCCGGAGCATTCATGTGCTCCACAGGCACAAACAAACACAGGATGCAAACAATGCTACTGTCACTACACTAAACATGTCTGAAGATGCACATTTTAAAATGGTTAGTGCTAACCTATCCTAACTATAAACTGAATTGTGAGACTAGATTGATATTGATGCAGATGTTTGAGGGTCCAAAGTTCCTATACAGAGTCATCCTGAGGTTAACAACCTTGCTCAAGAAAGAAATTGTATTATTTCATAGCTGATCCAATTGAGAAATTATGCAAAATAGGGAAAGTCCACGAAAACGTTAAGTTTATTTTACTGACAAGGACAACTTTAAAGTGTAAATCTGTACACAAACAAACTTTAGCACAAAAGTCAAGAGTGTAAATGAGAAACATTGAATCCAACATTTGAATTAATAGCGGTTTTAATTTGATGAGAGAGAAAACTGTATGGAGAGCGGGGGAAATTAAACAGCTTAATTTTGTTATCGGATAACAGTTAGGTTGCTGACTTCGGATATCAGGTCAGTTTTTGATGGGTAAACCACTTTAAGGTTTCCATCTGCGTCCACGACCTTCACTTGTAGTACGGTCAGCTCAGTGGAGGCCGGGTCCTCCGCGGTACGATCGGAATTCACATCCGTCTCTTCACCCGAGCCCACATCTTCCTTTGCATCAAAGGTTAATTTATTAAGCTCTGCCATTTTCTAAAATAGAAACAAGAATAGTTAGAGAAAGTGTTTGAATGAATATAAAACATGGATGCTGTTTTCAACTGTAAAAGGATTCAAAGCTTGCTAAATGCTCACCATGAATGCTTGAAGTAAAATGTTTAGTAATGGACTTTGGATGAGGACGACTATTTGAAAACCGATGCCTTTTTTAATTGTCTTGGTACTTAGTAATAGCTAATGAATGCTGATAAACTAAATGCAGCTTGATGACTGATTTAATAGCACTGATTATTCAGAGTGTCTTTTATAGTAAAATATTCAGTAGTCATTTGAGCCGTCGTAAAAGGATGTGCGAAAGTGGAACAGGTCATTTGTACCATGGAGAAAATCTCACGGTTGCAATCTAAACCAATTCCTCGGTTTTATCTTCCTTGTCACATTTCATGGTTTTCCATCACGTCAGGTACTTTTTTTCTAATTGCAAAAATAGGTTTGTTTTTTTTACTTTTTGCTATAAATTAGAAATGTTAATTAAATCAAACTATTTGACTGATACAATCAGCAGCAGACAGGGGCTCTTGAATTGCACTTGTATTATGTGATGGTGCAATGCCTCCGAGACACTGTACACCTTATGTGTGTGTGTGTACAAAGATGAGCTCATTTCTTCCACTAGAGTATCAGCATTCAAAAGCTGTGCAGTCAAACAGCATAACAATGCTAATCCAATCCTGCGCTCTTACAGCGCAGATGCAAATCAGTACCTCACTGTAAACTAGCTTATAGAAAATATTAAACATTAAATACAGCACAGCAATACCAGTACAAATCAATATGAAAACAAAAATCAGCCAAAAACAAACATGGACAAAGTACGCAATGTACATAGAAGGACTGATATTGATAGAGGAATGATGTAGTTTCTATTTAGATACTATTGTCATGCAATTTGGTTCATATGCAAATACTAAATTTAATGCATGTTATATAATAAAATAAAACATTTAATAAAACAAAACACTAGTAATGTCTTACTATTATCAGTGCGTCCATGACATCTTTACAGATCTGCAGACTGGTGGAGCCTGTCACCTCTATAAACAGCTCTTGCGTGGACTTCTTTATCTGCAGAGACAGAGGTTTGTGGAAAATGCTGTTTGGCAAAAATAATACTAACAAAACAATACAAAAAAAGTGAAACGATTTTCATGGTTTAAATGTGAAAAAATCAGAGGTGGAAAGTAACGAATTACATTTACTCGCGTTACTGTAATTGAGTAGGTTTTTTGTGTACTTCTACTTT
>JAUCNO010000021.1:21961-34334 GCA_032353835.1 Enteromius viviparus
GTTAATAGAAGTTAATTGATAAATTAAATCTATTTATGGCATTATTTTTGAAAGCATCCTCATTTTACAGCATTTTTTCACAAGTGTCTAAAACTTTAAACCGTACTGTAGCTTTCCGGCTTTTTGAAGCATCTTGGAGACGTTGCCACAGTTCTTCTGGATTCAGTTTGTTTTGTCTGTCTCAGTTTGTTCTGTTACTTTATGTCATTCCAGACAGACTGGATGATGATCAGATCAGATCTGTGTTGTCAGACAATAATCTCACTGAATTATTACAATTAATTACAAAAATAATGTATGAATATAAAATAAATATTTTCAACTGACCACAAAAGATAGAAATAACCAACTTAAAACCATTTTTTTGTTGTTGAAAATACTAGTGGTCTAAGACTTTTGCACAATACTGTATGTGTATGTGTGTATATATATATATATGTGTATATGTATGTATATGTATACAAATTGCGATTAAAATAAGTTAAATACATAATAAAAATAAAAATCCAAAATAAAATTTTTATTTGAACATTTCAATGAATTATATTGTGTCAAACTGCACGTACACTGTCATTGCCTGAAATCTTTTATGCCCACTACCCTTCTTGTTAAAAATGTATATACCCTTGATCACAGAGATGTTTTTGTTTTCTTGTTTGCTGCCTTTCTTCCTGTGGCTGGAATAACAACAGTCCGAGTCACTGCCATCACTCCAGTATCAGCTGCGTGTGACCCTGTTTGACTCGGGTCACCAGCACTTCTTCGGGCGCACATGGAAGAGCGGCTCGCACTCTGTCAGTGGCATACAGGGTCAGAGCGGTCGAGTGCTCTTCAATGAGGTAGGGTGACTCATTTCTC
Organism: Enteromius viviparus; assembly: GCA_032353835.1. NCBI lineage: Eukaryota > Metazoa > Chordata > Actinopteri > Cypriniformes > Cyprinidae > Enteromius > Enteromius viviparus. Next base: position 22,820 of record JAUCNO010000021.1, read on the forward strand.
ACTGACTGATGATATTTAGTGTTATTTCATGATGCAACACCTTTTCATGCTTGACTAAGTGTGTTATCCATTCAGAAGTTGTCTTATCTTCATGCCCTGTTCCATGTGGAGAGGTGGCCTGTTGAAAGTGACAAGTAAAAAAGGATTGCAGAATTACAGTAGCTGGAGCTTAGCATCTGTACAATAAAGCTGTACAACACACGGCTCTCAGTTTGCTTGTTTAGAAGGTTTCTGCTCTTAGGCCTTGTCCAGCTTTGTCCTGTGTCTTGTTGTCTCACTCTGTAAAGGGTGTACTTACAGAAACACTGTGTAGAGTCTAACACACATAAGGCTCCACACATTTTTACGGTGGCCCGTAGCAAAGCAATGAGGTTGGATAACTCCCAGCTAAATAACAGCGAGTTGCACACTTGAAACAAGACTCCTAGACAGTGACCATGTGCTGTCTCCGAATGTGTCTCTCACATGAACTAACAAAGGAGTTTACTTCAACACTTCTAAGTAATATTTCCATATTTGCGATTGAATGTATGCGAATGCTAAACTAATATTTAGAACCGAGCTAGGCCTGTGTCCGACAGCTTGTCAGAATTACCAGCCTGAGCCCGTCTTTTTCCCCTTCTACCAAAGCGTCTTATACTTGCTGTTTCAGCTATTAAAATAGTTCAGTTTTGGCATAATGATTATATTTTGTTCCATTTTTTATTAAGCTAATTTAATATATTTTTTTGTGAAATATAAGATTGTGTTTTTTAAAGTACCAAACGGCCACCGGCAGACAGTGAGCTGATCATAAAGTATGACTAGCATGTTGTATAGCCTTCTCCTTAATTTTCTTGGATAAAGGTAGGAGTTATACGTCATTCAGAACTGTTAAGGGCCTACTTTTTTTGTGTGAACTGGCAGTAAATGTGATTTTATAAAATAAAGAAAACAAGCGCGTTCTGCCTTCTCGTCTTGAACAGGAGTGCTTCACAAAAATGAACCGAAACTCAGGAAAAAGACATGATAAATATATCTGTAGAAAGCTTTAAATTACCACTTAATGAAATAATAAAAAAATTAAAACAAAAACTCTTTCATTAAAAAATCGGTAAAGATGACTTCTCTTTAAAGGCGCGTCTATGAGGACATGGAGAATCATGAAATTCATCTTGGCGACGCAGAAACACTTGTTTATGAGTAAATAATTTAAATTTCTATTGTTTTTCCCTGACACATTCATGATAATTACTTATGCTGGTACATTGCGACAAGAATATTGCGTGCATCTGAACGCAGAACTCTTCAGCTGACGACTGCTGCGGGACAATAAACACTGTGGAGTCGCTTTTAGCTGTGGAGTGTGGTCTCGTGTTGTATTGAACGGCGCTGCATGGCAATCTTTTAATCACTAATCGATGGATGGCTAAAATATAAAAATAAGAAGAATCCTAGAACAGGCCAGAGGCCCGGCTCACCGAGGATGATAACCATAAATACCAAGATAAAGATATAGTTCTAAAAATCATTCTCATTATAAAAGAATAGCCAAGTCCACACCACAACTGTAACTGTAGTTAGGAACAACACAGAGGAACAATATCTTTGGAATCAATTTCAGAATGATTCTTTTCCAGCTGATATCATGAGGAATAGACGCATGTCTGTCTACACCTGTGCTTGGATTAACAGACAATATCGTCCGCTTGTTTGAAAACTAATATCGTCATCTTTATAGGATTCTTGGTGTAAATGGGGCCTAAAGATAATGACTTACTCACTAATGACAGTCACCTGTCGCCACCTTCTAATGTTTCGATGTAATTTGCAGAAACAGTCACCAAATAAATGTTCTTTAATTAATTCAGCCTTATTTAAGTGGTTATCATGAGTGTACCTACAAATAAACCAAGTCTTTTCATTATGCCATTTAAGCTATTTATTTTTCATTTAGTCCAGTAATGATGTCAGTCACCCCTGACCCTGGGTGCACTCATTTTTTTTTATTTATTTTTTTAATCTTTGTTACAGCTCAACCTCTAAGTTTTGCTTAAGCTCTCAGGTTTGAAGTATCCGTGCTGGCAGCACACAGCACAAACAAACCAAACCCAGCAGAGTTTATTGGAGATGATAGACATTTTCTGGCCTCTCTCAGCAAGCACAATAAAGGCCCATCTGAGGCTGTGAATTTACTGTCTAGCTGTCCAGAAGACCGCACACACACACACACACACACACTTCTGTCTGCATGCCTGGCACCACTGTAATTCACTTAAATCTTTCATTATGGGCTCTTAGATCCACCGAGTGGAAATAAAATTTCTTGAAAATGTCCACTCTGAGTCACAGACCGTGGAGACTGCGGTTAATGTCTGCAGCCCGCTCCGTTTCCAGCTACTCGCTGTGCCTTTGTGTTTTATTACATGTTGCCATTTCTCCCCCAACAGCTGTGTGGCTCTGCATATTGTATTGAAAATTGTCTCCCTTTTGCCTTCCTGTCAACCATTTAGAGTTTTTTTTTTTATCTAATCGGCGGTTCACAGTTGCATTGCTGTTTTTGTCACAGCTGCCCGTGCTGAGCAAATGAAGAGGATTTACTCACCACCAAACTGTATTTTTGCATAATTACTTTATTTTTAAAAAGAGTAACGTTTTGGTCTTGCACAGTTTTAATGCATTTTAATCATGCATAAGCTTTTTAAAAATAATTTTGAATTTTTAATCAATTTAGTAAGGAGTAATTTATTTTGTGACTCGACAGAATTTACTGTCGAACAAATCAAACATTTCTGTTTTTTGAAAGAAAGGTTTGCTCTACACAACATATTTATGTAGCGTTTTAAAGCTAACAAAATTTTTTTTTACTAGAGTTGTCTATAAGTTTCAACATTTTATTAGTTTCTCTGACTTTACAGACCGGAAAAACTCTATTATTTCCAGGTTTTCCATGACTGTGTGAACCCTAACATTTGGGTATTAATAAGTGTTTGTCCCACCTCCACAAATATGTGAGGTCAGTATGATTGTTAGTTCAGCAATACAGCATTAAATTGATCTAAAGGCAAGTCACCTTTATTTATAGTACTTTATACAATAGAGATTGGGTTCGGAGCAGCTTTACAATATTAAAAATGAAATAAACAGAATCAATGATGCAAACTTCAAACTGCAAATCGAAAATTGTGCCATAAAACTGTACTATGCGCAATAATATTTATTTATCTCCAGTCAGTTCAGTGTCCCTTCAGTCCAATTAAAAAGTTAATTATGACATAATTTTCTGTTCATCAAATAATCCTAAAAGGTTTCCCTCGATAATATTAAGCAGCACAACTTTTTGAAACATTGTAAAAAAGAAGAAATGCATCTTGAGCACCAAATCAAGTCAAGCACTTTATTGTCATTGTGTAACACAAATGACAGTACAACACAGTAGTTAATAAATATAAAATAGTTAATAATAAATAATGGGATACTTTTCAAAACCCGTGGATTGTGGCAAATACCAAACACAGTGTTTATACTGACTTAGGGTTAGCATTGTTATAATAGCAACATTATTGAACTTCTTATTGAGCAGCAAGTCACATATTGCCATTTTAGATGGTTTTATACGACCAGACAGAGAGGTTTAAATATATTTGAGTCACCTTCCAGATAAAAGGAGCTGAAACAAACTATGGTTAGGTTGAATGTCCTTGATGATGCACTCTAAAAAGGCTGGGTTAAAAAACAACCCAACCTTAACCCAGCTGCTGGGTAACTATTGGACAGAACACACGCTGGGTTGTTTTTGCTGGGTTGAACTATTTGACCCAGAATGCTGGGTTGTTTGTCTATTGTTGCTGGGTTAAATATTACCTAATAATTTGGTTATTTATCTTATTGCCTTGCTACATTTATATTTACCAATATTAGCAATAATAAATACATAGTAATCACAGGAATATAAAATATTATTATATTATTATATTATTATATTGTTAAATAATAATATTTTTTGTAATACAATTAGACAACACAAACAATGCAAACATTTTTTAATGAGTGCTGTCAGACATTTAATTCAGAGATAAGCACAACTTAGTCTAGCAACGTAACTAACAAGTTAAGTTTATTTTGTGCGAATCATGTATAATCATATACAGTTCTGGTCAATCCCCCTTTTAGAATCTACACAATGTTAATTATTTTACCAAACAAATGTCAATTATTTTACCAAAATAAGAGGGATCATACAAAATGCATCTTCGTTTTTCATATAGTTATAGTTGTAGGAAAGGGTTCAAATACATAAGCATCATACAGGTAACAACTCAGTATTAAGAATCATCATTTTGATCATGATCAGGGTACTTTTTATAAATATATAAAATATAATATAATATAATATAATATAATATAATAGAATAGAATAGAATAGAATAGAATAGAATAGAATAGAATAGAATTGAAATAATAATATAAATGAATCTCCTCTCTATATGCATTGTTGTTATGCATAAGAAGGCGGTTGTGCCATCAGCAGAATATTAGCATATTTGAATGATTTCTGAAGTGATACTGCAGTTTGGAGTAACTTCTGCTGAAAATTCAGCTTTGTTGTCGTTCTAATATGGCAGAAGTTATTATGAGATGCTAATTTCATCACCAGTATTTGAATGTCTTTTGTTTTAAATCCCTTTCATCGGCAAGGGACGGGCTATCATTCTCATAATTGTGCTTGCACCCTTTATGATGTTGTAGTCCTCATTAAGGCACCTACCGCTATCCAGTAACTTGATTATTTACTTCCCAAAGCCAAATGTTACTTGCATTCTGTGCTTGACGAGAGTTCATTTTTGATCTTGCTTGAACCCCAGTGTTATTCACTAATTAGCCTGGCTAATTCATTTTCTGCTGTCTAACACAGAGTGAGAGCTTCTTGTTTATGGAATTGTGATGTGCTAATTTCCACCGTTGTCAGTGTTGAAGCCGAATAAAACGTCTGCTCTTCTGCGAAACCCCAGGAGCGGCAGCAGCAGCACAGAAGAGGGACCATGAGATCACATAAGGTCTGTCAGACATGATGGATCTGTTTTAATATACGCCTCAGAGAGAGACTCCAAACAGAGGGAGTGATTATAGAGGAAAGAAGATAGAATTAAAGTGGGGCTGTCCCTCTGGCCTGGCTCTAATAGAGGGCTGTTATGACAAAACCGATGTTTTGTGTGGAGATGTAGAAATCAAAAGATCTTATTTGATCAGTGACCCTTGGTTTAAGGGACAAAGATTTGAGGCCTTTGCTTATTTAGGTGAAAAGGAAGCCGATTGTTGGATGAAGTCTAATTTATTATGAATCACTTTCAAGGCTGATGATATGAGATGATGTTTTGTTTCTTAAAGGACACCTAAGTTCTGTTTTTGTTGTAGAACTAATCAGAGGTTTTCTTTTGCGAAGGATGTACGAGTATCACACCAGGTCTCTTTAAACCCCTATAAATCACAGGTTGTGTCTGGGGAACATGGGTTATTCATGATGGAGCCATAAAGCACTTTGGCCTGTAGAGGGCAGTGTTGTCACACAGTTGAGTGGATGTGTTATTGGGCTGTGGTTCAGTTTTCCATTGACTCCCCCCTTGTGTAACGTTAAACTGTCTCTCCTCACTGGCTGTGTGATGGGCAAAGTGCAAACGTCAGTGTCAGGAGCTGGGCAAACTATAGATGCAGACATTTATGGGGAAATATCACAAAGAAATGTTCAGGTCTTATTTCATCTCAAAAGGGGGTGAAAAAAGAAAGAAATAATATTTTTCATGAACAAAATGAAGCCTGTTTTTAGGACTATTAAGATTTTGTGCCTTGCAATATTATTTTCAGGACAATTAAATAAATTTTTACCCCTAAATTCGTATCATTGAAATGCAGTAAATAAATAACTAAATGAATAAATAATTAAATAATATAATTCTCATTACTAGAATATTAAAGATCATGGATATTACTTTGTAGATACAACTATTATTATTTAAATGTATTTTTAGGTACAGCATAACCTTTTTTTCCCCCATCCAAATTGAAGGGGAATTAAGCTTGTTTTTTTAGGGCTATTATAATTTTTAAGCCTTTTTATACTTAATTTTTTATTTATTTATTTATTTATTTTATTTATTTATTTATTTATTTATTTATTATTTTATACTTTATAATATATATTTTTTCAGGACAATTGACCGTATTTATCGTCAAATTCTCATTACAGAAATGCAGTAGATAAATAAGTAAATATATAATAAAATAATGTAGTTCTCATTACTCAAATAGGGACAAATCCTGTGCTAATTACTGCATGAAGGAAATTCATGCTAAAACTTACTGCATCTTTTTTTGTATGTATGTATTATTCTCATTTTTTGTTAGCTTTGTAAATAACTGCTGACCAGGTCAAAACCTTTGACCCTAAAACAACATTTAAACAAAAGCTTAATTTACACCTAGTTGGTCTTAGAAGCCGGTGACATGTCTGTTCAACCAATTAGCACAACCTTTTATGACGTGCACCAGCACACTGTAGAGAACTTTTAGCTCTTATTAGTGCTTATTTAGTTTCCTACGCCCACATTCCGGACTCTAAATTAGAAATCTTTAATGGATAGCCAGGAGTTCATTAATTTCTGTAATTAGTTGAGAGAAAAGTGATTTTAAATGCAGTGTGATGTAGCATTTTGGGATGTCCGTTCATTCCTCTGGGTCGGTCTGGTTTCCACGAGAGGCTCTCAGCAAGAACACAGTCAGTGCCGTGTCAGGTGCTTCATCTCTTCAACTTTCACAGCGTTCAATAGGCTGGACCGCAAGGTCCAGGGATCTCCCTCTTTCAGCGTGATTCATGTTCTCAGGCTCTAAGAGCCTCGCGGATGTTTCAAAACCCCTTTTAACTCTTCCACCCATTCTGACATAAGCCTAGAGATTCATTTCAATTATATATGTGGTTCACCAGCAGTCCAGGAAATGATCAATATTTCTGCTCATGGAGAAGCAAACATCTGAGAGCAGCCAGTCCTTGAAGGCTCTCGCACCGTAAAGAAGAATAACGGAGGGGAGGGATTGTGAGGATTATTATTGTCATTTGACATTTTATGCACATTAATGACATTAATATTAATATTATGACATTGTTGACATTATTTATATACTATTACAGTGCCAGACAAAATTTTGGATTAATAACGAATAATAAGATTTGCTGTTGTATTTATTGATCATAAATACAGGGAAAAAAATAACAACAGAAATATTGCAAAATGTTACCACAATTTAAAATAACTTTGATTTATTGTAAAAAGTAATTTATTCCTGTGATGGCAAAGCTAATTACTCTTAATGCAGTAATTACTTTTTCAGTGTCTTTCAAAAATCATTCTAATATGCAGATTTAATTGAATTAATTAATATTTTTCTTCAGAAAGGATACATTAAATAACAACAACAATACAATAAAACAATAAAGACATTTACCATGTCAAATAAATACTGTTAAATAATTAAACGTTCTATTCTTATTCAGGTTTTTACAAAAATACAGCAAAAACGGCAGCAGCAATGTCTTCAATATTAACAATAATAAAAGCTATTATTAATACCTGAGCACACCATATCAGCATATTAGAATTAGAAATTAGAGCTTAACTAAAATGATTAAAATCTTAGTTGCCAAATGATGGGAGCCATAAAGCCAATATTTCAAATTTTGCAAATTGCAAAAAAATTAGTTTTAAGTAACAATAGCAATACTGTTGTCATGTTCTCAAAGCATTCACTTATTTTGTTTTGTTTTATCTTTTATCGTTGTCTATGTAAATAAATACTCTATATATCTTTAACTGGTGCATTATGTCTTCTTGTTTTATTAGGGTTTTGTGCCATTTTAAAGATGACGTGCATTAGGCAAACACCTTTAACTGTTGTGATGCATCTCACTGTGTTTTTAGCTCCTCCTGCTGTGATCGCTCCGTCTTTAAGACATCGTGTAAAGGTCAAAGAAAAGAAACTTTAAAGAGCTTCTCAAGATGCCTACGTTCTGTTCCATTCTTCAGTTCTAGCTATTATAGAGTGCAAAAACATGTTTTTGAATAGACCGTACATGTACGCTTCAACATTAGGAACCAAAACCCATGACCATTCTCAATTCTTGTTGAAAAAGAAAGCATTTTGAGCTGACGAGGAGTGCAGGTACTCATCAGACGAGAGGCGGCGAACGAAAAGATGCCTTTGAAGACTATGAATGTGATGAAGAGAGAGAACAGAGGGCGAGAAGAATGGTTTCATCTCCTCAGTGTGTGGTGTGAAAATAATTCTGCAATCAGCACTCCCCATGGCTTCATCTGCTGCACTCCTTCTCATTCGAACATCTCCACTTTATTCTCTTCTTTTCTGCTCAGAGTCTTAAGAGCAGTTTGCGTTTGCGTTGGTACGTTGTTCTCTCTTTTATGTACAAGAACAGCTTTTGTGTAGTGTTTTTTTTTAGATGAGAGCACCATGCAGGGAAAGTGTCTTTTAGAAGTGTGACGTTGTGGATTTAACAGAACTGTGTGACATGCATCAGCATGCATCTCTACACAGTAATGACTCATTTTAGCAGCCGCACTTCACTTATATCTTGCGTTTGTTACATTGGTTTCACAGGAACCTACAGGGTTGTCTGAGGTGAGTGATTGTGAAGGCAGAGCAATTGGGTTTTACACTGAAATGTCATCAGGAGGATAGAGAGTTCTCGGTTCGTCTGTCAGTCAAACTTCAAACCGGTGTGCTTGTGTTTGAGATAAAGATTCGATTATTTTTCCATTATTTAATAACTCTTTAGGACATTTAGACTACTTTAATATAGACCTTAGAGATTAAGTCATCATTTTTGGTATCTGTGCACACAAAAAAAAGTAGCGCTCGGAATTCATCAGAAATATTTTAATTTGTGTTCCGAAGATGAAAGAAAGTTTTATGAGTTTGGAACAACATGAGGAATTAATGACAGAATTTTCATTTTTGGGTAACTATCCCTTTAATATCTTTATGGAAACTATTTTCCATTCCATTTTTTTTCTGCATTCTTTTATAAATAGAAAGTTCAAAACGACTTGATTTGAAACTGATGTCTTTTGGAACATTGTAAGTGTAAAAACAGACCACAAAACCGGTCTTAAGTTGCTGGTGTATATTTGTAGCAATAGCCAAAAATGCATTGTATGGGTCAGAATTATCGATTTTTCTTTTATGCCAAACATCATAATTATAGATCATGTCAGATCTTTTGTGAATGTCCTTCCATAAATATATTAGAACTTCATTTTCGATTAAAAATATGCATGGCCAAGAACTTAATTTGGACAAATTTAAAGGCGATTCTCTGTGTATTTAGCTTTTTTTGCACCCTCAGATTCCAGATAGTACTGTTGTGTGATCCAGGGTCACAAATGTCTTTACTGACACTGTTACTTTTAAACATTTAAACATTACTGTACATTTTCCTAGTCATGCTAAGCTCTAAAGTAAGTTGTTGGATAGAAGTTCTGAGTAAAATGCATTTTTTTTTTACTTGTCCTAGTATCTAGTGAATCAAGAACAACACAGGGAAAATCATGAAACAAAATCCTATAGCAGACATTAGCAGGCCAGCTGATGATTATTTCCAGTCCTCTGTGAAGTCTGTACTATGATGACTGACTAACTAGATGAAAATGATTTGTGTACTTTGACTTTGATCATGCTTAGCTCATAAATTATGAGCTACCAAAATGAGGACTGCTGATGGGATACTGCAAGTTTGACGAGATTCAGTGGTGACAGAATGTAAAGGCAAAAAGAGCGTGATTAAAAACACCCAATCAACACTTAAAACAAGTGACATGACAAAAATACATTGTTCTAAAAAATCAACAGCATCTTTTTGATTATAATGGGAGGAGTTTTATTGTGTTGTTATAGCTAGTGTTATTAAGACAGTGTTGATTTGCCTAACTACTTCTGTTTTCTAAATGCATGTAATTTTATTTTATTTTATGTTTTTGCTTATTGTGAACTGCATGCTCACCTCCAAAGTCAATAATGATTGCATAGAATCAAGTCCACACCCTACATGTTTCTTCTTTTTTGATAATCCACAGAAAAAACATATGCATTGCTACTTTTGTTTGCCATTTAATTGACTTTAACTTTCATTATGGTAAAAGAAAAGTGATTCGTTTAAAACAAGTTTACTTTGCTAGACAGGAATAAAAAAATAAAAAAAAAACACTTGCTCAACTGCAAGTGTTGACAGGATTTTTGTCAGTAAGTTGGTGACAACATTTTGTGTTCCTATGGTATCACAGAACTTTTTAAGAAACATATTATGTATACAGAAAGTGGTGTAAGTGTCAAAGGAAGCGCTATTTCTTGGATTTATCCCACTGTTAGAAGAATGTACTATGATTGGCTATAAAGGCTATAAATTGCACCTTTATGCTTTTTTTTTTTTTCTAGCTAGCCTTTTGACATTGTTTAGTCTGCTTGCATCCTTGAGAGCAGCTGGTCTGCAAAACCTCTTTTTTGTTAACTATTCTGTGTATTTAGTTTGAAGGTGAGGTACGAGTCAATCTAGTTTCAAGCTCTTGAGCACAAATAAGGAACGACTGAATTGTTAGCGGCCCCTACTGTGATTCTTCCTTTTGAAATGCTACGAAAAAACAACTTTATCAGGTTTAATTGCTTCTCTGCTCTAGGAGAGCTCTGAGCCCGAAGGTCTCGCGTCTGTGAGCGAGTGCAAACAGCAGATCTATCCACAGCACAACTGTGGACATTACATCCCTGCCATTCACTCTCAATAGGCTTTTAGAGAGACACCTTTATCGTAGCTTGTGTTTTGCTCGAAATATGCAAATTAGTCCAGCACTTACTGTATGCCAATGTTTCGAGAGATTTTGTGTATTTAGCGAGCTGACAGAGATGTATGTTCTTCTCTTCATAGAGGAAGGAGCTGGTGCGTTTGTGCATACGAGCATGTTGCCGCAGCCCTCGCTTCAATCCGGTGGCGAGTGCTGAGTGTCAGCAAAAATTCCAAATCATTAAAGTAGAGCTTCATCATGATCTTTCGGTAGAAATGCAGACCGTGCTATTTTAAGCCCACAGATTATTGCTTAGAAAATACAGGTTACCTGTTGCTTTGAGGGACTTCTGGTGCAAGTAATGATCATATCAGTTTTCTCAGCTTAAAGATGACCTGTTTATGGATCAGAAGTTTGAAGAAGTAGAAGAATGAAAACATGGTGAAGTGAGGTTAACCATGGTTTAAATTAGCATTACAATTTTATGGCATTGCTTTCAAATGAAAGCATAAAAAAAAAAAATTATAAATAAATTAGTGCTGTCAACGGATTAATCATGATTAATCACATCAAAATAAAAGTTTTTCTTTATATAATATAATTTGTTGACTGTATATATCTATGTATATATTTAATGAAAATATGTTATGTTTATATATTAAATATATTTAAATATAATATCAAATATAAGAAAATAA
>JAUCNO010000021.1:34434-48881 GCA_032353835.1 Enteromius viviparus
AAGAATTAAATAAATCTTGAAGAAGGGAGAAAATCAGATGATCTGCCATGTTGAATAAATGCATTGTTAAAAAAAATAGTTTTAATAATCGTGATTTCAATATTGACTGAAATAATCGTGATTATTATTTTTTCCATAATCGAGCAGCCCTATTTTGTGGTCCAGGCTCCAGTTTTTCTCTTTCTCTCTGCCTAAATATTTTATTACTAAAACAAATTCTGAAATAAAATGAAATAAAAACTAGTTGCCAAGTCAACGTGTCTCTATTTTAATTAGTAAAAATTATACACAGAATGACTATATAGAGAAAAAAATATACAAAAATTGGAACAAACTACTAAAACTTAAGCTAAAACAGAAAATATAAAAATAAAAACTTGTTAAACAGTGGTCAGAAATATTGCTAATTTTGTATTTTAACACTTTGTTCATACTTACTGGAAGATGCACTAAGTTTTATTATTTATTTTAGCATTTAGTTTGTTTCCCCCAGTAAACAGTGTTGGACTTTTTAATGACACCTTTCCATCACACCACAAAAGCAAACCTGCTGTTGTAACTAATCGATTTGCACACATTTTCTTCCTGCAAAATAATGTATTCCATTAATTTATTGGTTGATGAGGTTTCGTGGGTTATATTTGTATTATTAAAGCAAATTACTCTGTATACTGTACGTTAGTCTCTTTTGCAAGACGAAAAAAACATCCTGAATAAATGGACTTTTTGGTAGATTATTCCCTTCATTGCTTTAGCAAAATGTACAGGTGGTCTGAATGCAGTCTGGATAAAGTAGTCAGCGGTGAAAATCACTGTTGATTTCGTTGGCACAGTGTGATAGGTTTTGTATTAGAATTGCAGACTGTTCTGCAGACCAGCCTATTGTGTGTTCCAGATTTCTCATATTAGAGTTGCATTGTCTCCCTCTGATCAACCTCACATATACATTATAAATCTAACAAAATTCTCTACAGTCACGAATACCATCTGCTCCTGTTTTTACTTTAATGAAGATCTAAATGAACAAAGTGAGTGCAAAAAGGCTGTAGAGACCTCCAAAACTTCAGATGGTAGAGATGTTTGGGTTTGGTGGGTGTGGTTTGGATGCAGCATAGTGGTTAATGTTTGAAGTTGGTTATTGAAAGGTAATGGGTTTAAACCCTGCAAAATGCCATCCAAAAACCATTCCCTTGACTTTTGAAGCTAATCTACTGTTTAAAAGTATTTTTTTTTTCAAAAGAAATTGAATGCACTTATTCATCAAACATGCATTAAATTGATCAACAGTGACATTAAAGACTATAATATATAAATATTATATATATATATATATATATATATATAGATTATTATATAAAACTGGTCTTCTGAATTTTCTATTAATCAAAGAATCCTGAAATAAGTGTCAGTTTTCACAAAAAAATATTAAGCACAGAAATGTTTCTTAAACACCAAATCAGCATATTACTGTGTGTGAAACTGAAGCCTGCAAAATAATTTTAAAATATTTTTTTGTTGTATATGTGATCAAATAAATGTGGTCTTGGGGAGCATAAATAACTTCTTTCAAAAGCATTAATAGTCATGCTGACTGTGTAGTTGCTACAGAAAACCATTATGCATAATTCATCTAAAAAAAAAAATGTAAGGTTTATTCGCCTTCGTGTCTTTAAAAACCTGCATATTTTTCCCCCTCTACGAAGCACAAAATGTACAGAATTACTAGACTACTGGAAGAGGTTTATTTCTGAAAGACATGTCACTTGGTGCATCACGCTTAATTAAGACATGATAGAAGTCGATTTTAAATGGAAAGTGTCAGCAAATGAGTAATTAGTTTGACTTGGAGCTGTGGTCTTTGCCCTTTCCATGAGATACAACCTCCAATGATAAGTCTTAAAAAATTGACAATATCCCCCCCCCCCACAACCCCCCAAGAGGCTCACTTTGCATTGTGGGGAAAGAGCATTGCATTTTCTATAAGACCGTATTCTGTATTCTAGTGTGGTTGCGTTTCAGGCTGTGTGGATCTGTGAAGGCTGTCTGCAGACTGTGTGTGTGCATGTGTGTGTGTGTGGAGCCTGCACCCCAGTAACCATGTTTGACAGATGCACTCATGCGTTCGCAATTATTTACACACTGCAGACACACCGCTTTGGTCATCCCTTAAACTTGGAGAAAGAGAGAGAGAGAGAGAGAGAGAGAGAGAGAGATAACAACAGAAGGACAAGAGGGGGAAAAATTGAAGTATAGTGGAAATTGATAACAATGTCATATTTGACAACTTGTGACAAACCTTTTGTTTCTCACCTTTTCATGGAGGCACTTCTCACTGTTTATTGGTGTGAGGCAGAAAAACCTTTAGTACTCTTTATTCAGGTGCCCTTAAAATCAAGACAGAGCCCGATTTAATTGTGCTTCCTAAACCGCTCAGGTTGTGTCATTTTCCCTGCGGTGTCAGTGGAATGTCAGAGGATCTATTTTAGCCGAGCTATAATCGGCTCACAGGACGTCACTTGTTGTCATGTTGAAGTGAGTCTCTTTTTGTTGTGTATTGGTGTATTTGTGATAATATCATTACAGTTTTTTGAGATTCCTGCTAGTGTTTTATTATAATGCTTGCAAGGCAGCGCTGAAGTTCGGAAGTTCTAGGCCGGGCTTGTTTAAAGCCAACCTCGGCTGTTAAACTTCTGCTCTTAATTCACTCTGAACAGCTTACAGTACAGACTCTGAATTTAGCCTTAGGTGTTCTAATAGTGTTTACCTGTTTACCTTTTTAAAAAATAATTTTAAGATCGAGACTCCATTGACCTACAGTGTTGCTAAGTGTTCAGCATTCAAAAACTTATACTTATACTTTTTAATTAGATATGATTAATCAAGACCTGTCCTGTCATCTTACATTTCATACAATTGACGGTTGGCAAATGCAGGGCAACAACATGAAAAAAATGTGTTACTTGTGTGTCATGTTACTGATGTTTACATAAATGGTGGAAAGTGGTTATTTTAATAAAATGATATTTGTCAGGTTACTGGTGTGAATGTAAATGTGCTAATGATTCAAAGAGAGAGCCGTTTGCTGAATTCCTGAATGAATCAGCCATTTGAACGAATCAAATTACTGCCACCTGCTGGTAGTTTTAGTTTCTGCTTTAGAATATAATTTCATTTAAATAAATAAATAAATAAATAAATAAATAAACAAAACCAGAAATAAATAAATTCTGCCATTATTTACTTACCCTCATGTTGTTTCAAACCTAAATGACTCACTTTCTTTTGCACAACATAAAATAGGGTATTTTGAATACTGTTCGTAACTAAGCAGTTTTTATGTAGTTTTGTGTTTTATTAATTTATTATTTTTAAAGAAGTAATTAAATATCTTTTTGTCAATGAAATGCAAACATTGACATTGATACTACCAATCCATAAACCGTAATGTTCCGATCACAGGTTAAGGGTTATTTTGCTCAGTACATACACAATAATCTTGGATTAATTCAGGAAAAAAAAAAAATGTGATGAACAGGTGATCCTCAGCTTGAATATTTACAGCAGATGATCTTTAGCAGAGTCTAAAGTTATTTATCTATCATCTGTGATTGGCCAGCAGCTTTATATAAACAAAATGCTCTTTTTCTATTGTGTTATTAAAAAGGATGGAGAGACAATGGTGACAGAACAAAAAGAGAAATAAAGATTAATAGTATGAGCGAATTGGGGGGAGGGAATATTCATCAAAATCTGTGCACTCTCATCGGCTGACGTCACTTCTCTGCAGTTCTGAGGTGATAATTCACATGTGATAGCAGTTGACAGCAGGCTCTAATTGGCCCTCATGTGGGTGGTTGACCTTTAACGAGTGTGACTCTCGATGCATTGTCATCAGGATATTGTTGATGCTCTAAACACATCTCTCTCTTTGAAAGATGCATGAAACCCCTAACCCCCAGAGGTGTATATATCTGGGCAGGTACAAGAAAAAGGAAAAAAGGGGATTGTTGTTTTTAACAGTATTGATCACCAGGGTGTGAACCCAGAGTTTGTTTTCAGTGCCGTTTTAGGTGCTTGATATGTATTTAGGCTTCTCGGAAAGAGCAGTGGGTTTATGATTCATTGGCTCAGGAACCCTAATTCAACTACAGAGGTGGTCGACTGGTCCAGGGGCAGAGTAAGAGAGTTTCAGGTCAGTTGATGGAAATGTCACTTGTCTTTTTATGCCAGCACTGTAAGCATATATGTATTTTTTTTTTATGCACATTTAAGTTCTCTTGGTTTTGTGGGGCATTAATATGCTGTATAATTATTTAACTGGAATAAGTTAGTTAGTTAGTTAGTACATACAATGATTACTAACAATTAAATGCTAAAATGTAACTAAACAAAGCATTTACTAGTCTTGTTTTTTTTTTTTTGTTAAGGGGTTCGAGGAGGTATTATGAACTCATAACGATCATAACATTATGTTGTCTTTATTAGCTAACAATTAAGCTAAAGATTATTGTTTGTGAAAGTTGGTTAATGCAAAACCTACTGTTAATTAAAAGGTTTGGTTTGCCCCAAAATCAAAATTCTGTCATCACAATTACCATCATGTCGTTCCAAACCCGTAAGACCGTAGTTTTAGCCTGGGCCCGCCGATACTTCCTGTGACGCTACATTTAACTTCGCGAGCAAAGTCAGTCTGGAAAAGCTGCCGTTTTAAAGCATTTCTTGTTCCCAAAAAAGTGGGAACCAATGAGTAACGTGTAAGGTAGCTCGGCCAGACTAAGCTCGTATAAGCTTTATAGTCGCAGAAGCCAGGCTACCGTTATTTATCTGCGAAACACAAATTAAGATATTTTGATGAAATCGGAGAGATATCGGTCTCTCCATAGACAGCAACACAACTGAAATGACCCCAGATCCAGAAACGTATTAAAAACATAGCTAAAACTGTCCATGTGACATCAGTGGATTACCTTCAGTTTTGCGATACTATGGGAATACTTTTTAATACAAAGAAAACAAAAATTTACTCAACCTTTCTTCATATCGCAATGCACACATGCACTTTAACGTATTTGAAAATTAGATGTGTAATTAATGACAGAGTTTTCATTTTGGGGTGAACTTAACCTTCATGTAAAGTGTTACTGAACAGTTTTTTTGTATAATTGTGTAACTGTGTATCACAGGCCTTTTATTTAAAAAGAAAAACTTGCATTCAATTGATAAAATGTTACATTATGCATGAATTAGTCTCAGCCTCAGACATCACGTCCATGGACTGCCTGATGCATATGGCACGATTAACTGGAAACTTTAGGACTTTCGAAGTTGTCATCTGATTTCAGGATTTTCAGGAGACTTGTGTGTTGTGTTTTTTAACATTCCACCTGGAAACAAAGATGCAATGAAGCCGAACTTCCTCATGAAAGAAGAAAACTGTCATGTTTACAATTGTGAGTATCAACTAAACACTGGATTTTAAGTATGTGAAATCTTGGCTTTTTATGGCATAGAATCTTTAAAACCATCTGAGAGTTTGACACACCAGTCTGTTATTGTACTGTTACATGACACTTTGTTGGCCTCTTGAGTGGGTCTTAGCCATTTAAAGCAGCCAAAGTTCCCAGACCTTCAGGCATTAGACTGAAGTTCTAGCTACGTAAGGCTATTTATAAATGTACAATATACAAAATGTGCTTGGTCCGATTAACCCAGAAAAAGAGTAACTTTTGTCATTGTGGTGGCATCTTTTAATGAGGAAAACCTACAAGAAATATTAAAGAATTAGGTTTTTGAAAATCGAAAAAAATGCCAATAGGTTTGTGTGAGGGGGGAGTTTAGAGGTTGGGTAAAAAGATAGAAATAACAGTTTGTACAGTATAAAATGAAAGTGAAAATGTCACCACTTGAACTAATCTTACCAGGTACTAGCCTTACCAGCTTCTCGCAAAAAGAAAAAATAAGTTGTTGTGTCCTGTCCTTGTCCTCTTCTTCATGCTTTTCCTCTCATCCTGACCTTATCCTTCTCCTCATCCATATCTTTGCCCTCATCCTCATCCTGATTGAGTACACTACTTAATCTTAGCAGCTGCGTAAGATAAGCCTTGGCCCTAAGACACTTCCTTCACAATTATCATGGCTATTTTTGCTCACAGTTTGGCAAAGCCTGGTTATTTTTGGGCCATTTGTCTAGATTTCTATTTCCAGGCCTGCCTAAAAAAACCATTGTAAGTTCAATACAAATATAAACACCGAATGATTCTAGTGGCATACACAAAACAACATGGACAACAAGAGCTGCATACACAAAACAACTTAAACAGTTTTGCCCAGGGATTTGTATGAATTTTTTTTTTTTTTAAAGAAATAAGCAACTGTTTTAACCATTTCACTATTTTCAATAAATCCTTCATACAACCTTGCGAGATTCTATCTTTTAAATTTCATATGGAGTGTTGATTAAAGTTGATTTAGCTTATTGGCTAGATGTTTTGTAATACTGCTTTACACTTTCAGAGCAGTTTTTAAATTAGATATGAATGACATGCAAAGATGGCCTAAAAGAATACAATAATCCTAAATTGAATCGAACTGTCTGAAAGACCTTCCAAACAAAGCACGGCACTCAATAAATGGCTCTGGTGGTTTTAGATTTTATCATTGCATTACCGCTGATGTTCAATTACTGTTTTCAATGTTCAAAGAATAAAATGTGTAATAACCTGTTACCATAGCATTTTCCCATTTATTCATTTTCAGTTTAGGACACTACTTTGTATATCGCTGCCTCAACTAAACACTTTCTCACACTCTTTCTCCTCCGAATTATTGACCTTTTGTATAAAGCCTCTTCCATGTCGAAGGAAGTTGGCGTCAGCTGAATCTACCCGTCTAGTATTAACTGGCTAATCCATTTCTGAGCCGCTGGGAAACTTTTGGGTGCTTTTTTTTTTTTTGCACTGGCCTTTGACCGAAGTTCTGAGGTTTTTTTTTGTGTTTGGCAACTGCTTCATATATTTTGTGTACATCTGTGCATTTGTGTGTTTTGTTGGTGTTCTTCTTAGCAGAGGGCAGTGATTAGCATCATCAATGAGAGGTGTTTGTCAGCTGCAACAATTGAAAGCTGTGTGTGTGTGTGTGCGCGAGAGAGGCTGAGTGGGCGGATGTGGATAACATGCTAATGATACTGCTGTTACACTTCCTGCATGACTCATCGCAGTGTGATCCAGCACACTCTCTCAGTGTGGGCACACACACACTCGCAATCTCTTTTAATGCCTGAGATATGATATATAACTGCATTCATTCTGCTCTTTTTGAAGGCATGCTGGGATGCTCATAAGCATCATAAGCGGGTTTATCACAAACTGTATGTTCCTTCTGTAATGCTACTAAACTTTTAGATCTGCAGTGAAATCATTTCTGAGCATTTAGCTGTGGTGCAAACTGTACTAAATGCTCATTAAAACTGTCATAATATTTGGAAAACAAGATTAAATGTAATCTTTAGTAAATCTCAAAATGAATATCTATTCATACTAGTGGTCGACTTACAGTACTATGTATAAATAGCGCATTTTTGTTATTTCTAACATATACCAGATTACTGCTGTACTGTTGGTTACCCATACGAGTACAACAATTCCATAAATAGTGTTCTAGATTGTAAAGATAAGAAAACAGGCAGCCATTTTCCGGTTCTTCAATATAACCCTTGGTACTTTATCTTAATCTGCAGGTGTATTGACATAACTCAGTCCCTCCTGGTGCTTTCTAAGGGGCTTTAACGTTAACAAAGGATCCCTGTGTCTCTCTGCCGTAAGCAATGTTTTTCTGGATTTCATGGATTTCAATGGCATTTCTGTGTCGTGCTGTGTTTCTAACCCACAGTTTGTCCAGGGTGTCTGATGGAGAGCTACTGTAGACCGTGATACTGATTTCAAGCAAACCTTGTGACATAAATGCACATTTTAATTCCTTGACAACTTTAAACAAAGTTAGGAAAGAAGAGTTCACATTTGCATTCTTGATTCCAGTCATGGTCTTTCATGTTAAGTCTACAACAAAAAACATTTTGAGATAAACATCTGAAATCTGAACCATTACTATTTATATAATTTTATTTATAGACTATTTGATATGAATATAGAAAACACATAGCAATGTGCTAAAACTAGTGCTGTTAAAAAAAAGGCTAAATAATCTTCTAAAATGTTTTTCATTTTTTAGAATTGATCACGATTAATCACACCTAACATTAAAGTTTTACGGTTTGGAAAATGGATTCAAGGTGTACTCGATTATTATATAAATTTTGTATATTTTAGACACAAAAAATTACGGACTGCATCTTTAAAATAATCTTCACATAAACCTATTATAAGATAAATATAAATGAATCCTACAAAAGTGAAAGATTTGCTGTTTGTTTGTTTCTTTTAATGGCTGGCAGGACAGGGAAATTAGTTTTGACTGACAT
Organism: Enteromius viviparus; assembly: GCA_032353835.1. NCBI lineage: Eukaryota > Metazoa > Chordata > Actinopteri > Cypriniformes > Cyprinidae > Enteromius > Enteromius viviparus. The sequence continues at coordinate 42,911 of JAUCNO010000021.1, forward strand.
GACCTGACAACATCTCATCTGACCTCAGTTCACCATTTCTGCACTTGTTTGAAGAGTCTGAAGAGAGTCTTGTTTGATGTGTTATTAAAGATGTTATGTGTCAACTATCACTGACACGATCTGAGAGAATCACCGACACCTGTAAAATATTTTGCATGCTTAATATCTGGACCTGTCGGCTATTCAAAATCATGCCGTGTGAAAGGACTGAAAATAACATCGGTGATTACCTACAGCCAATGAGAGAGCAACATCCAGGGCAGCGGGAATTTTTTCTTTTCTTCTTTTGGCTGCAAATGCAATTTGTATGGCAAGCTTCTTGTGGGCTACCATTTTTATTAATAATCCCAGTCTCACGTGTGACCTCGTGTTGTTTCCATGTCACTTCTCGCTTGCGTTGTGAGACGTAGTTTGTAGACTGAGACAAAGTTATCTGCGATTCTTCCTATTGTAAAGTCATGCAGTTTGAAACCCCCTGTCGCCGATCTATCATGCAGTATGAACACAGCTACGACTGAACGATACCCCAGACAGTCATGCAGTGTGAAAAGATCTGTTACGCGACTACTTTGAAAATCATGCAGTCTGTATCTGCATAATTCTTAGCAAGAAAACATAGACTGCAGTTGTCAGTGGTTGCCAGCCCAAGCTCCGCCCCTTCGTTAAATATTTTTAACATTGTTAAACTGGAAAAATGAATCTCCTGCATTAGCATGCTAATTTTGACAGCACTAACTAAAACGCGTATTAACATATGTATAGCAATGCTATGGCAGCCACCTGCAAGTTATTCAAGGCCACAGTATTCAGGTCCTCACGAGTATGCATCATTTTCCAGTTTAAAACATTGAGTCTAAATCATTACTTTATACCTTTAAGTGTGAATAAAAATTGTCTCTTGGTTCTTAAGGTATTCACACATCAATTTAGTTATGTCACTGATTATACCCTGGATAATATTCTTTTTACTCCCAGCTCTTTCGCAAGTCATTTGTCAATAAATCCCAATAAATTTTATTGTAAATTTTCTAAAAGCCATTAAATGTCTATTATGTAGGTAGAGCCGCAGTGCAGATTTAAATTAATATAAAGGAGCTCGTCTTTGTTCTCTGACTTACCCTTGACTCTGAGTTCTTTCGACCACATTGCCGTCTCACAGAAGTCAATAGCTTAGTCAGACCCTTTTATAATTTTCAAAGAACTGAAGACTTGCTGACCAAAGATCTCTTTTGTGCCAGAGTTATGTAAATTGCTCATGCTCCTCTGCAACCCTGTAAGTATAGTTTGCTTCCACAGTAATGTATTGATTAGAGGAACTAACTCCTGCCAGATTTTGACATGATAATACATTTTGATGTCCATGTATTTGTAAATGTGATTACATTGTTTTTACATTCATAAATAATACTTTATATTTGTTATTATCTAAAGATTATTTATTTATATTAATTAAAGTGACAACCCAGTTAACTGTTTTTTCATTTGGTTTTAATTCATTTTTTTTTTTGCATGATTAAAATTGGTCAAAACAATGATGCTTTTCCACTTGATAATCGCCCACTGGTATTAAATATATGCTGATTGCACTCCACAGTTATGCTACCTCTGAAATAACACACTCTCTATTCATTTCATCTGCTCACTACAAAGAAATAACCTTCAGAAACCAATTTTATTTTTCAATTCTTCAATTCTTACGTCTGAATGGGACGATGACCCTAACCCCTCCAAAGCTTGTCTTTTCTTGCTGCTATTATTCCTGTATTTGGTTTAAATGACCTTCCCAATCACTCTCCTGAACCAGACTATTCAACACACAGCAGTTTCTGTAAAATCAATTTGCTGGCCCGCGTTTCGTCTTCTGTACCTCTTGTTAGTGCTTTTGTTCATATTGGTGACAGTTGATTGCGAGTATCGTCAACGCGAAAGCAATACTTGCAAAAGTCCTACTCTTTTATTTGAATGGCCTTTATTGTGACCTTTATTTTTGTAAAAAAAAAAAAATTTACAGTATCAAGACCGAGGTGAAATAAGAGAAGAGTCGGTTGTCATTTTACGCCATGACACTGTGATCCAACCCACATATCCGTGAGTTAAATAAGTGATATTCTTTTAAAGCATTGAAGTCTTTCATGTAGATTCAAAGCAACTGTTTCTATTTTTAAGTCCTCAGTTCTGATTCCACCGTCAAAAACATCAAAGACATTTTGGTTTGAGGCTGAGTTTGCTGTTTGTGATGCCAATGGGAACTCTTCTATTCCCTGCAAACTACAATCCCCAAAAAATAATATATCAAGAAATAAATACAGAACTCATGGAGCGAGGGGACTTAACCAGCTCTCTTTTTTTTGGCACGTCTACTTGATCTTCCTGAAATGCCTTTGTGTGAGACAACCACATAAACAGATGCAAAATAAAAACAGCCATTATGTTGGGTTTTTTTTCTTTTAGTTTGACACTAAGAATAAACTTTTGCGCGCTCCGTATAAGCCTCTCATCTTTTGTGCATTTTGTTCAATTCTAAGTAATATTGCACCCTCCTTGTCGCTGGTTTTGTCTGTTAAAGGGCCTGTTGTCACGGCGGCTGGACTAGATGATGCATGACCCACGGAGTCCAGAAATTTCACAGATGAGAAACACAGGCCTATGAGAGAGGATGAGCTTTGTCATTACTGCGAGATACACTGCGCCGCATTCATCACTCAGAAAAGATTCTCCTCCCTCGCTTTTCTCCTTCTTCAGTCTCTCTCACTCTCTCAGTTGCTCTCTTTGCTCTGTGAAGCTGGAAATGGGGTATGATTTAACTTCAGGCCATTTCATTGTTCCCTTTAAGCTTCTTAGCTCTAAAATATTCATATTTTGGGCACAGGAAGCAAAATCTGTGACAGCACAGAGAGCAGACAAGGAGGAGAGTGAGAGGGAAAAAAGGACAAGAGTATGAAACCGAAATCAGATTTGTGTTTAGATAAGCTGCAGACAGGCTCGTTTTCTATGCTTATCTCTATCACTTTATCCTTCTCTGCTTTTCTGTCTCTTTCCTGGCTTTCTGTCCATCAGTCACATCTTCATAAAGTAATAGTTCACTCAGAAATAAAAAAAAAAAACCTGTCATTATTTACTCACTTGTGTTGATCCAAACTTATGCGACTTTTTTTTCGCCTTCTGTCAAACTTATAACAGAGGTGTCAAGCTTCAAAATGACAGAAGTACTGTAAAAGTGATCCAAGTCGTATGGTAGGTGTGTGTGAAGAACAAACTCACATTTTTCACTGAATATTTTGACATAAGCCCCAGCTTTTAAAAGTAGTGTAGCAGTGGCATGCAATTGATATATTTTTTGTTTGTGTTAATTATTTTCAATGAATCAGTTGATCCAGTTTATGAAACTGAAGTCTGAAGAGATTTGTTCTTAAATGAGTTTAACTTACAGACTCAATGGTTGTTTCGCAGCAGTTAAAATGCTCCTAGAGATCAGTAAGAAAATTTTCCTGCCAGAAAGCCTCAAGTTGTTCAAAAGTTACAGTAAAGTCATTTATATTGCTAATTTACAATAACAATTTAAAACAAATTTATCTTTTGAACTTTGTTTATCCAAGAATCCTGAAATGTTTTCAACATCGATAATTTTAAGAGATCACGTGACACTGAATACAGGAGTAATGTCTGCTGAAAATTCAGCTTTGCCATCAAAGGAAATTAATGAATAAAACTGACAGAATATTTACACGGGTTGCCTTATCGTTTTCCTTTTTTGTTTTTTGTGGTTTACTGAACGCACTCTCCTCCCCATCATTAGTAGACACACCGGCCCGACTCAGTTTTCTAAAGCATTTCATAAAGCCTTTAAAAAAAAAACATTTATAATAAATTGTAATAATTTTGCAATATTACTGTTTTTGCTGTATTTTTGCTTGTTGAGACTAAAATTCTTACCTGATCAGAAGTGTAGTTACTTAAAAAAAAGCTTAAAAAGCTCCAATCCCTGTTCATTGTCTTATTGGGTTCCCGCTTTGTCATTCAGGTTTGGAATTACAGTACATGCAGTTTTGCAAAATATAAAGAAAATGTGTGAACTGTCTCTTTAATTCTGTAACGCCGTGCACTCAATGTCTGTTTGTGTTTTAAAGTGGAATCCGTTGTGGGGTTCAGTGTCAAAGCATATTGCACTAATTATACATCATTATATTGTTATCAACTTGTTGCAGTAAGCTGGTGTGTATGTTTGCTGCTTTTGACGCACATACTGTACGTCACTTGTGTCTTTCTCTAGGGATTTAAATGCCAGTGATGTACAGTGCATACACACAAAGCTCATTTGATTGGATTTAAGCAATGGTGTCATATACTTGTCTCATCACTGTGTGGCTAGTGGCTCAGCTTCTTGCTCGCTAAATTAGTTTTCAAATGAAAATTGATGACACAGATAACAACGTATTTATTAAGACAAATTAAACCCTAATCAGAAACAATAGAATAAGAGAAAAGTACACCTCTTACTAAAGGCACATGGAGATAATGTAAAGTCTGTAAATTTGATTAGTGTAATAAATATTATTATTTTCAGTTTTTTTGAATATATACAATTTATAGTAAAATTATCCAGTACCATTACGTTTTTGAAAATAAATTTATAAATTTATGCATTAAATCGACCAAAAGAGATAATAAAAAATCTGAATTTTACATTACTGTAAAAATCTGTTCATGATAAAAACAACCACTTTTTTAACTTTAAAAGTAATAAAACATGTTTTTCTACAAATGTATTTAGCTGCACAGATGTTTTAACGTGCAAAAAATCCTAATAAAAAATGTTAGATTAATTTCTGGAATATTAGACAATGAAAAGTAATGATATATCATATATATATATATAAACAATAATAATTATTATTTTTTAATGAATGCAGCTTTGGTCAGCAATAGATTTCTTTTAAAAACATAAAACGTCTTAACTATCTTTGGTAGTGTAAATACTGTGACAAGTATTCTTTCTCATTCAAATATCGGTCAATCAAAAATGCTTTGTGAACACATTGAGAAAAAATTTGATTTATGATATTTGTGTGTGGACCGCAGGCGCTTCACAGTATTATTTTTATTATTATTCTCTTTTTCATCTGCATATTATGTGCAAATTTGCATTTAAATAATAATTAGTTTTTTCTTCTGGTCATATGCTAACTGTGTTTCATTAACTCCATATTTGCATGATTACAATGACATTAATACAACCATTACCTGGGGGTGAGGAGGCAATATATTCCATGACCTGAAGTTTTAATCCCTGTGTTTCTCAAAGCAGGACCGCGAATTCCTACATAAATGTGCTCTGTGTGTCATGCTGCCCACCGACCTTTCACCATCACGCAATCGAATGCTGCACAGGGCTGCACCACCTGAGGGCTTTGTGTTACATGTAGTTGCTGAAAACGGGCACATCGCTTTAATTACTTAATTATCTCTCTCGACTGAGAACTTTTGTTCATGAAAACAGGCTGAGACTTTTCCATTGCTGAAACAAATAATAGCTAAATATAGAGTCTCTGGAGTACCGTGTCTCTCTGCTTGTTGCACTGCAGCGTTTCACAATATTCTTGCAGGTAATTGGACCTCAGATTTGTCATGTCGCCCACAGGTGATTTGAGACTGTTGACCAAATATAAAGTCTTAGAAGGCACCGAAAATGGGTGAACCTTACAGGGCCACAACTGCAGACAAGTCAGAAAAGTTGTTGATCAATACCTGTTTTTCAGCGACCAGTCTCTAAAGACTGGGGCCTTGGTTTTGACATGTTTTGTATCATTATCAAGGTTTAAAACACTTTTGCTACTTAATATTTTTTGTGGAAGCTGTGACATTTTTCTGATGAATAATGAATAGTCAGTTTAAAGGAATAGCATTTATTTAAAATATCTGTAACAATGTAAACTTCTTTTGTATCACGTTTGGTTAGTTTGATGCATCCTTG
>JAUCNO010000021.1:48981-61445 GCA_032353835.1 Enteromius viviparus
CCCCATAGCGTCTAGCTAGACGCAGTACTCGTTCCATGTCTCAGGGAACAGTGGTTACGGGAGTAACCTATAGTTTTTCCACTTGAGTTCCTCTCAATCACATTGGTTTTGTCTATTACCTTCCTTCTCTCTCCCTCTCTTTACCCTTACTACCTCTCTCTAGACCTAATTTAGGGTCTTTCAACTGCAGTTTGATGCTTCACTCTTCATCTGTGTGATTCAGAGTGAGGATAATCTCAAAGTGGATAGTATTTCCATTTTAGCCGTTTTCCATATAATCATATTGCATTGTCCTTATTTAGTATTCATATGTTTTGTCTTGATTCTTTTTTTATTTCTGAGTCGTGAAAGCATTTTTCCAAACTCAGATGTGTCAACACCTTTTCCTTTTCTATTTGAAATTGTATGAAAACAATTCATCCTAATTTCCATAAGTTAATTGCAGTTGATGACACAGGTTTGTTCAAAGGTTTGGAGTCTTCTTTTTTTTTTTTTTTTCAACCAAGGCTGTATTTATTCACCTGAACAAAATACAGTAAAATTGTGAAATATTTTTACTGTTTAAAAATATTTACTATTACTTAAAAATTGAATTTATTTCTGCAAAGCTGAATTTCCAGCAGCCATTACTCTAATCTCACAATTTGTTATGTTGTTCGAGAAACTATTCTTTTTATATCAATGTTCACAAGGGCTGCTTCAGACTTAGAAAACCATTGTATTTCAGGATCCTTTGATTCAAGCAAAGCTCAGAGAAAAGTATTTGTTTGCATAAAAATAAAAATCTTTTGCAGTATTGTACAGTAAATGTCTTTAAAGTCACATTTGATCAATTTTTCCTTGATTTAAAAAAAAAAAAAAAGCAAAAAAGTTTACATTTTTTACAAAACCCAAACTTTAAAAACTGCAGTGTAATATTCAAACTCTGATTGAAGCAAAGCAATCAAATCAAGTCTTAAAATTACTTTTTAATACAACCTACTGTACTCCATCCAAAGTTTTGTAAGTTGTAGCCGCATTTAAATTCAGGAGTGGCTCTTGTAAATTAACTTTTGGTGTGTAATGAAAACAGGAGTCGCTCTTGAAATTGATACTCATTCTTATGTCTTGCAGCAGCAACGAAGCATGAATATGAAGAAAATGTAAAAAGGGACACATTTACCCTTGGTATTTTTAGTGGATGTGTCAAGGCACATACTGCAGAGTCTCAAAGAGTCACTGAATAACATTACTGGTTGGTTTTAATAAAAATTCTGTCTTAACTTGAAAAGTTGACAGCTCTGTTTAGCTGCACTGCAATCAAAAACCAACCTACCAGCATTTAATAGCCTACTTTTACTCCTTATTATCATCATATCTTGCCATTGTCTCTGTCTCTGTGTAACTCTGTGTCAAAAACGGTTCTTCTTTTTTCATTATTTAAAACTAATTTTCTCACACGGCCTCCTGGTAAGACCATGCGACACATTCATCTCCGTTCCTTTGGAGATGTTTTTAAACAACGATGCAAGACAGTTCTGCGTTAGTGATCCGAAAGTGTGCTGAGCTAAAGACTCGACACAGCATGTGCAGGAAAGGCCTGGCATCATCCTCTCGCCATGACGGCGGCGAGAGCCAACAATGCACCGCCTTGTCCCTGCCACCCGCCACATGGCTGAGCCGTCCCTGAGGAATACGCCAGCCAAATGTCTGAGAACACAATTTCATTCATCAGTATGCTGCTGTCTCTGCCGGCGAGGTGGAAAAGGAGGTTCCTGACTGCAACAGTTTCACTGTATATTCATATCGACTCCAGTGTTATTTCTAAAAGATAAACTAGATAGCAGGACCGAATGATCTGTCAGACCTAATTGTGTGTGTAGTTGTTTTGCTTTTTGTAATTCAATATGCCTTGACATAATCGTTCTGATGTCTTCTCAGCACTCTGGGCTCTTTGACTCTCAAATGTATTATTAGTTTTGGATTTCTGGAATCTTCCATTGCCCCTGTGATGTCCTGTTTTATGAATTATGGATATTCAGCTGTCTGATGGCTGTGAAATTGCCGGCAGCCATCTGTAAAAGACGTTTGATCTTTCACCTTGATTGGTTTCTGCATTTTTCCATTTTTTTTTTTTTTTCATGAGGATTTAATAAGTTTCTAATGATGAATTCAGTCTTTATATCTCTTTTGTTGATGTTGTAATTCTTCCTTCTGCTTAACACAGAGAGCTTAATTTCGGCCTCTGGCAATTTCCTGTTTCTTGTAATTGTATTCTCGTGTGGCAAAGTTTTGCTTGTTTGCTCTTTAAATTCAGTTTAACATTTATGTTCTTCAGACACATCCACAAGTTCGTGACTTTGATGTGGAATTCCTGTTAGTTATGTGCTACAGTGAATCTCATCTGCGACCGCTTTGATTTGATTTCTCTTTGATGCTTTGCTCTGTCTCTCAGATGCTCTCTGCTGCATTGTTTAAAATGGCTTCATATGTGTCTCGCAAAGATAATCAGACCTGAAATATAAGCCATATGAGGAGGTGCAGTGCTGTAACATGCATAGCTTCTGATATCACTACAAAGGTTGTCTCATTTTCCATTGGGCTCTTTCATAGTGCTTAATTATCTGATTTTTATTTATTTTTTTATACAAAGGAAATGGTTTGACATTCTCATTTGAAGACTTTTGAAGATGTTTGTGCATGTAAATGTGTGTAATTTTTATTATTTTTCTTTTTTAGGTATAGTAACCAATTTAACCGGTAGGGACTGATTTTGAACATAATTTTGTAGTGCTGCTTTTTATTTGAAAGGAACATGCCACTTCTTTTGAAAAGTAGGCGATTTTTCCAAATCCCCTAAATTCAAACAGTTGAGTTTTACTGTTTTTGAATCCATTCAGCTGATCTCCAGATCTGGTTTAGCTTTAGCTTAGCATAGATCATTAAATCTGATTGGACCGTTAGCATCACGCCCAAAAATTACCAAATAGTTTTGTTATTTTTCCTATTTAAAAAGCTTGACTCTTCTATAGTTACATTGCATACTAAGACCGACGAAAAATGAAAAGCTTCCATTTTCTAGGCTAATATGACTAGGAATACTCTCATTCCGGCGTAATAATCAAGAAACTTTGCTGCTGTGCCAAGGCTGCTGTAGGCACAATGATATAACGCAGTGCCTGAAAATAGTCCCCAGCAATTTAAGGCACTGTGTAATATCATTGCAAAAATATAAATAGGAAAAATATCAAAACCCTTGGGTCATTTTTTTTAATGTGATGCTAACGGTCTAATCGGATTCAATGATCTATGCTAAGCTACAGCTGAAAGTGAAGGCTGACTGGATTCAAAAACAGTAAAACTCATGTGTTTAACTCTAGGGGAGTTGGAAAATTAGCCTATTTTCAAAAAAAAAGTTAAAAAGTCTGTTTGCAGCACAGTACTGACAGAAGTTTCTTACACGACTGGACTTAAGCATGGATACTTCATTACTATTCCGCCTGCTCATCCCCTTCCCATCAGTCCTGCTGGCAGCCCCAATGTAGCATAGCGCACACCCGCTGACAGTTGTTCACACTGGGCTGCAGCTCACGGCAGCCTTGCACCCCTGCCCGAAACCTCGCTCCAACCTCCACACCACCAGCCACTTTAATAGCTCAGCTTGTTACCAAAACCAGCAGTTTTCAATGTGTTTCCAGAGCTGGCAGTGATTCCACCCCACTTTGATTTATTGTGTGGAAGCTGAGGGTAAAGGACATTATGGTGTGTGTTTTATGATCGTTGCTGACTTGGGCGCCGTGTCATTGCTTTGTTACTCTCAGAGCACATTTGAGTTTTCTGCCATTTTAAAGAGTTACTCATGACGGCTTGTGTCCATAGGGTTTGTTTTGAGCAGTGTTGAAATCATGCGCAATACTTCACAACTGGAGTTCTGGGAATTTCACCGCTGTGCTTTCAAAGTCCACAGCTTCAGTTTATATCTGTTACTGATTTGATTTATTGTAATTAATTCTTGATCTGCCATCTTGCTTGTTTTAGACAAGTTAAGATGTAAATAATTTGAGAATTCTTGATGCTTTTATTTTACAGTGCGCTGGAGTGACATTTTTAACAACCACATTTCAATTTACCATTTAGAAAGATTCAGTCCACACACACACACACACACACACATATACTGCTTTACAGTAGTTTTACTGTTTAAAAGTAAAGTTTTCTATATGAATGCTATAGATTATACTGTGAACAATTTATCAAAGTCAAGAATAAGAAACTAATTACAACCAATAGGACAAAAACTACAGTAGAACAGATAAATAAGAAATGCTATTGTATATGTAATCAAATGCATAAAAACACTGCATATTCTACACTGTGTAAGTTTATATAGGTTCCTTCTTATTAAAGTTACTAAAGTGATTTAGACAATTTTCTCTATTTTGTTATTTGATTAACATAAATGACACACAGCAGGAATATTAGACTGCTGTCACTTTAAGAGCTGCCTGGATCCAATATACAGTTACTCGTGTTACTGTTACACGTGTTTTATCATGTAACTGCGATAAAGACAGTAGTCAAAAATCTCTTTGTCTTGACAAATTTCTGCTGGTTATTAATATCTCTTCTTATATTTCGCCCACTCCTAGTGTGTAGCTACTTCCATTTCAACACAACCTAAAATATTGAATTAATCCGTACTTCTCTGAACCTTGATGTTGCGGCTGTATATCCATTCCATTTCTTGTTTTTCAGTCAATATGCAGGAAAGATAGCAATTAATGTGTTATATAAAAGACATAATTCTAATCAGAGTCATCTCCAGAGAGAGATTCCGCATCAATCTCCTCAAAAGCTCTTGCAGAGCGAGAAATGCTCCAGAATGAAATTGTGTTGACTCCAGTGAGAGGGGAGCTTGGGAGCTGACAAGAAGGATTCAGGGTAAATTATGTAGCAGCGATTATTTCCATCTTCAGCCCATGTTAGGTTGAACAAAAGCTAGGGAACTTCAGTTTAAATATCTGTACTGTTCTAAGGATTATGTAAGGATTTGTAGGTAACGTCTCCTTAGTGGAAAATTGGCTATATGCCGAGTCTGCACCTTTATGAACGGAACGCTATTAGAAAGAGAGCGTTTCTTGGAGCCGGTGCTTTATTTAGAAATAATATCCCAGCATGTGCTATGTACCTCTCCAGGTGGCGTTAATGGAAGAGTGCATACGTGTTCATTTTGCTTTAATAGCAGCACTTGAGCTGCATAAACTCCACAAGGTTGTTGATGATTGTGTTCTTCAGTGTGCTGATCTGACAGTTTATTCAAAATAGTTTACTACTTTTCAAGAGGAATAAGAAATAGCTCATAATCTTATATTTTTATATTTTGAAAATCTATATATTTATTTGTTTGTTTACAAACAAAAAGTATGTTTTAAAAGGGTTTTATTTTATTATATTATTAAATATTTTTTATAATTAACGTGATTTATATTAACAATAACATGTAATAACATGTAATATGTAATATATTTTTGTAATTTATATTTATTTTTGTATCATAAATGTAAGTATATAGCATTGAACTATTTTTAACATTAAAATATATCTTTAAACAATAAAAAAATATTATTAATAGCCTTTAAATATATATTTATTATATATAAATTAATTACTTAATTTAGTTTGGTTTTTAGTTTTGCACTGTGTTGATTTGCACTTGTCTGTGGTTTTGAAAGCTGAATGATCTCTGAGAACAAGGTTTCTTTTGAAAGATCATAATTGAGTTCATTTGTGACCTCAAGGCTGATAGTGCTATAGTGGGTCTGAGAGACTGAGGGACTGTTGTCCCGATCGCTAAAGGTGATTGTAAATCTCTCTCTCTCTTTCACTCAGTGTCTCTCTCTCTCACTCTGTGATGTGTAAAATACATCTCTGTGAGAGAGATAAAGCGGTTGTATTAACGCTCTTTGCTGAACTACAGAGTATTTACCATACAGCCTATATATCACTGGCCAGATACATCAAACCTTAGAGGGAGCTGGGAGTGAGAGAAAGGGGGAGGGTGAATAATTCCTTCTCTCCCTCGCTCTTTTTCTATCATGATTAATTACAGTGAGCTGAGCCTGACCAGCTCATTTATTGATTGGCTTTAATGCCTGATCCCAAAGGATCTCAGCAAAGCCGAGAGGAGGCTAGGTTTCCTATCTTTTTTTCTCTCTCGTTCCCATTTTTTATCTGTCATCTTTATTTTAATTCATGTTGTCTGTTTAGTTTGTGTATATGTGTGTACATCAGGACATGCTGTGAGATAAAAGGTTGATGTACTTCTTATCTGTGTGATTATAGATGCTGATGTTAGAAATGTTTCCGGCTGCAGTTTTCAAATAAGAAATCACTCATTTTATGTATAACTTATATCATATTTATAAATACATTTTTATTCAAAATGTATATATTTGATCGTTTTTAATATATAATTCAATGTTGCAATTTTCTGTCTTCTGTACTTCTGAACTAGGGATGTTCCAAACCCATAAGAATTTTGTTTATTTTCTGAACGCAAATAAGGATATATTTTTTTTGAAATCCTAAAGCTTTCTGGCAAAACATAGTCAGGTAATAACCTACGAGAATACAGTAAGAGCAAAACAACAACAACAAAAAAACTTTTGAGCAAAGTCGATATTTTTGGTATTCTTTGTGTTAATGGAGGATCAGAGAGCCCTTGGATTTCATCAAAAACATCTTAATTTGATGAACAAAGTTCCTACAGGTTTGGAACGACATGAGGTTGAGTAGTAAATGACAGAATTTTTATCTTTGGGTAAGTTGGGAAAAGTGAGAGAAAAAAAAGCCTAAATCTTGGTTTCTGCCAATCAATCTTCAACTTCTCCATCTAAGTCATATTCAAAAAGCGACAGCCTGTTCTGATGACTTGTAACCTCATATGTTGCTATTCGGGGACAAACTGAGAGCGAAATGTCTCTTTCGCTTTTTCTTTCTCTATCTATTTCACTAGATGACATCCACAGCTGTGCCCAGAGCAGCGTTTATGCAGTGTGTGCGTTGGTGTGCTTGGAGTCTGTTTTCGGATCCTGAGGGTCCCGGAGAGAATGTGTGCCTCCACTTGCAGGGCGGTGCTCTCCCCAACCCTTGGGGTGTCATGGTCTACTCTGCAAGCACACAGCAGGTAATGATTGAACACATACAAACACACATTGGAATAATAGTAATATCACAAGATGTGCCACTCCCATGCCGGCTGTTTTAGAGTCCTTATGCAATGCCTCTAATCAGAAGGTTGCAATTAAATTAATGGTGGCAGACTAATTATGTAATTATATGTTAAGAGCATAGTGGTAAAAGAAATCTGACTCTTTTGTGGCATTAATGGCACTGATTAAGAAGGAAGACAAAATAAGAGCATTTGGATTATATCATTCATAACAACCACATGTGTGAAAAGTCACTTGAGTTTTACAAGAGGTCAGCCATCTAAGACTTTTTTTTCACAAAACATTTTTAGTTAATTATTTTGCATATAGAATAAGGATTTATTTTAGGTTGTAAAGTTTGGGGCTGATAGTAAATAAATATATATTTAAATATAAATAAAATAAAAATATAATTCCATTATTCCAACAAGTAACTGTTTTTATTATTATTTTAATATATTTAAGAGGTAAATAATTCCTTTACTGGTAGAGCTCCGTTTTTTCGTGGTCAAGAAACATTTTTAATTTATTAAGTTTTTGTGGAATCTTTGATACTTTTTGTATTTCTTTGATTAATAACGATACGTTTATTTTAAACTAAAATTATTTTTTAAATCTCACTGACTCCATACTTTTTGAAGAATAGACCATATATTTGTTTTATTTGTTTATTGTAGATCTGTTGAAGTCACTGGCATCTGCATGCCAGACTTCCTCTCGCAGTAATTCTTTAGCGTCACGCAGATTATATCGTTTCGGTTATGAGCTGAATGTGGAGCCAAACACTGTGAAGGTGTGACAAAATGTGCCAAGCGGAAAATACTGCGTGATTGAGCTAAAAGGTACAATTTGGTTGGCTTCTCTTGATGCATTCACTCTCAGAATAAAGCTGTTAACAGAGAAACAACATTGTGAAAAATGAAAAATAAAAAAAATCCAATACATTTAGGTATTATAGAAAAAAAGTCATTATTGAATCAGACATCTGAATAGTAGTTCATTTTACTTACCGTCATGTCATTCCAAATCTGTATGCGTTTGTTTCTTTTGTTGAACATAAAAAGAAGATACAATATTTTGAAGAATGCTGGTAATCAAGCAGTTGTTGGTCCCCTTTGACATCCATAGTAAAGTAATTCTTCCATATGGACCAACAACTGTTTGGTTCTTCACCATAAAAAAATTAAAATATACAAGTAAATTATGACAAAATGTAAATTTTTCTTCACTATTTCTTGAATATATTCATTGTAAGGTTTGCAAATCATTTTGGTTCTTATTCTCAATATTACCTGGGAATATTAAAACTCTGTTGTTATTGTACATTGCCTAATAATTATACTAATTTGAAAAAGGCACTTTATGTCAAAAAAGTATCAGACAACTGAGACCTAGATTTTAATGTGTGGCTCATTTCTGCTCTCACGTCATTAGTCTAATCTGTCCCAAACAACATTATTACATGATGTTCTTCATTAGCTGACAATAACCCTAGGATCCTCTTTGAACAAAGTCTCTCCTTGTTCTTGAACATTTACTAGTCGAGGGCCAGTTTAACAGGAACAGCTCAACGAAGTGTCCAAGTTGTCCTCTAACCGCTAGAATCATCATTACTCTTTCATTAGCCTGTTATCCGTCTCCTCTATTGTACTGATGTCATATTAAAGTCGATTAACATGATTAGGAAATTGTGGGCTGTAGTTCCTGTGGCTCTTTCACCATGGCAACTTTCCCAGGTTGAAGTTCCTCTGAATGCTTCATCAGTGGTGATGCAAGTTTAGATTGAAAGTGTGAGGATTTCACACTCTATGGAGCAGTTTCCTGATCAGGGTTTAAGACTAGTCCTAGATTAAAATAAATGTTAAGTGCTGTCTAAACCGGAAATGGCTTTCACTGCGATATCTTAAAATTAATCATTACCATAGTTTGGTCTTAAAATGCTCACAGATAATGCATTTTTGTAAAACATGTTTCTAAAAACTCTTAAATGTCCTAAATTAGCAAAGGTCTAGTCCTGGCTTAATCTAATTCCTATCCGGGAAACCGGCCCTAAAGGTTTGTGTGGAAGTGTCATGACTGATTACGTTGAGGGGTTGTTTAAAGGTAAAGTGTGTGTAATTTCTGCATTTGGTTTCTGTTCGTCTGCTATTGCTCAGACAAACATACACACTCCACACACTGACACGTTTTGGAAAAATCAATCTTCAGTTGACTTTATTTAGTTTTGGTGAAGAAGAAAGTATTTAAGTGCGAAAAATGTCACACTTTGTCTTTGATTTGGAATGAAAAAGAAATCGAAATGTTGAGAGTAGACAAAACTAGGTTGAGCAGTTGAGAGGAATAAAACAAAGTAGTCAACATCAGATAGACATTCCAGAATAAAAAAGTTTTGCAATTTTCTCACAGACAAATTCGGGGAAATGCTTCATCAAGTTCAAGTTTTCATCTAGCGTGGAAGGACCTTCTTGCAGCACGGCATTGAAAGTGAGCCACCAGGAAACATCGCCACCTAAGAAGTTACTTTCAGCATCCCAAGGTGAGTCAGGGGTTTATTATTGCTCGGATGTGAGACCTTTCATTTGCTCCTTGTGCAGATTTACAAGGCTGTGATGTTCCATCCAGAGAGGTAATCAAAGGGTCTCCACAGAAATTAAACACCATTCTCAGTAGAAGGTCTGACTTCAGTGCTGCTACAGCAATTTAACTTGCTTTAGTCATTGAAATACAGACTTTTAAAGGGTTTTACAAGAATATGCTTATTCTTATTCTTACTGACTATTGTATAAGAAACTCAGAAGCAAAGACCAGGAGACTCTGCTGTGTCTTCAGCAGGATTCTTTATTGAGTCATTAAAGTCTGACTAGGGATCTGTACATTGCGCTTAGAGACAAAGCACCTGGGAGACCAACTTTGCTTAACAGAATCATTAATCCGATGTCATCATCTTTACCATTAACGTTTCAACTGACAAACGCAATATACCATGCACAGTGCAAATAAGCGTAAGGATATGTCTGAATTTTGGTAGTAAATGTGTTCTTCTGGCACTACAAATAAATTGTTGAAAAAATCCTCTCCTTTCTACCACACTATTTTAAATTTTTTTTTTTCAAATTACCAGTAATTTGATGAGCACACACGTAAGTAAATCATGTGAGATTCATTTTAAAATCAAATATATTTTGTGTCTGAAACAGAAACTCCTACAAATGCATGTTAAATAAGGCCAGGCGCAAAAATAACTCCAGTGCCATATTTAAATAGATCATATTTAGTATTTTGGGGTTTTCCTGTTAACGTTGCCAAGTATTATGTACTGTTTTCCCATAACCAAAATTCTTAATCAGCTTGACATTTTTGTTTTGAGTTGTTGTGGATCTGTTCGTCTATATTGTCATGTCAATTGTCAATTGTCATGCCCAAGTGAATCACCCTTAATATGTTGGGGGGAAATAATTAAAAAATTAATGACTACTAATTACTTTTCCGTCACAATCTCTGCCTTCCAATTAAAAGGGAGTTTTTGCATATCTTGCATTTCACAGTTTCAGATAGCAATCAGCTCCTGGTGGGTGAGATGTTTGGAGGTTGGGGGTCTGACCCATCAGCACAACTTCTCTGTAGTGCTGTGTGGGTGAAATGTGCTCCGGTCAATTTGAGTGGCTCAGGTTTTGCCAAGTCATATAGTCAGGGGCAGAATGAAAGAAGACAGTAGCATATGCTTGCTGTCTGCTTCTTTCCCTCTTGCTTCTTTTAACTCCTCTTCACTTGAGCTCTACCTTCTTGGGCAAAGAGGGATGAAGCTTCTGGCCTGAGGGCCAGGCACTTGGCCAAGTCTATAATTTCTCTGCCTTTCTCTTTTCTAAGACATGGACTCCCAGCACCCATGCATCTTCAAACACCTTACTAATGTCTCTAAGGTTTCTTCATTAATATTGACAAGATAATCTACAGTACAACTAATGCAACTGGTTGAGTCACAGTTGGCTGGTCAATATTTAATGTTTTGTTGCTGTTCGGGTGTTTTTTTCATAGTTGTCTTTGCTTGAGATAATACATGCTTGACTTAAAAATGCTTAAAAACAAAGATGTTAATATTTAATGAACTAACTTAAACTTCTCCCATCTCTTTACAGGAGAAATGTACATTATTTTAAAGCGTTCTTAAAGCCGGAGAGTAAGAAAAGAGTTCGAAACGCAGGCAGCAATGATCAGAATATGTTCATTTCTCTCTTTGATGTTTGTTGTTCTATCTTCTACTTATGAATGCTGATCAAACGCAAGAAGATCGCCTGTGATTTTGCCCTTTAGCCAATCATGCACACACACAGTATTTACCAATGCATGATTCAAAATGTGCAGTTGTGAGAACATCCATGCGTATTTATGAGAGCGCTTTTCGTAGTGCACATGTCAGCAGTTTGATTAGTCTGTGTGAATCATCACCGACGAGGCAGCATGTCCGTCTGCGTTATGCGGGAAGTCAATCAAGAGTTGATTGGTTCTGTCTCCAGAGATCTCGTTTCTGAGACTAAATACTTAGAAGGAGCTGAAGCTGCCAATCACACTGTATATATGTGTGTGTATTTTTTTTTCAGGTTGTTTTTTAATGCAGCGTTCGATGTGATTTTTGATTTCTGAGAGTAGTGAGCTCTCAGAAAGACAGCAAGATGTGAGGTAATTAGTCATCACTTGTCTTTCTCTCTATTGTTTTGTCATGTCGGGATTAATGGGAAGAAGTATATTGCATTTTGGAGTTTCTCCAAAAACCTCCCAAAATTTGATTAAAAAGGTGTGAGTGAAAGTTATACATGAGGGAATAAGAGGGCGCGAAGAAAGGAGAGGAAGTGTAAATGAGAGGGAGGGTGTAAGACAGTCAGAAAGGGAGTGAGAAAGAGAGAGAAAGTGTGTTAGATGGGGTGACGAGTTCACACATGTAGCAGAAACAGATTGAGCATCAGACGGTGGCATTACTGTGAGACATGTTGTCACCCAACAGTGTGGTCACCTTCACTCAGCAAGGAAGCGCCGCTACACATGCAGACACATCTCTGGATGTCCTCTTTGACAGTTTCAGGACAGCAACTGTACCTGATGTGCAATCATGTAGAGAGGATGTTATTTTAGTGTCTGATTTTATTTCAGAATATGCAAGCATTTTATACCTTTTAAGTATCCACACTGGTGTCTGAGTGATTTAGATTTTATTTGGAAAGATACCTTACTGTTTATTTATTTATTCATTTATTATTAGTAATATTTCATTTTAACTAT
>JAUCNO010000023.1:10572-28374 GCA_032353835.1 Enteromius viviparus
ATAGATAGATAGATAGATAGATAGATAGATAGACAGACAGACAGACAGACAGACAGACAGACAGACAGACAGACAGATAGACAGATAAATAGATAGATGTTGATAGATGCAGACGCACACAAAAGCCCTGACACACAAGGAAGGTGTGAGAGGTTTCCCGCCACCACAGGAAATTATGGTGTGGATGCAGGATGAGGTGAGAGATCAGTCCTAATTGCCAGGGAAGAAGGGATAATGAATATACAGAAAGATGGAGCAGACTGCTGACGATGCTGGTTTTTGTGACTCACAGGATGTGGAGTTTCTCTCTCCTACTGAACTTTGAATGCTACCAGAGGGGCATGCCACATCATTAAGTACGGTTAAAAAACACAGAAAACACTTGAGTCCACCAGCATTTTCCTTTGGGCTCTCAATTTGAATACAGTTCAGTGTGATGTGAAACTTAGCATGTGCATTTAAATGTATTTCTTATGTCATACAGCATGTATTCCTGGTATATTCACGATTGTGCTTACAGGCTTGGAAATAGGAACAGGATTTAAGGAACTGGAGGTCAACTAATGGCAAAATTACAGACAGTGTTTGTTGTACATGTTTAGGTTTGTCTGTCAGGGATGGCTTGGCAGCCTGGAACCTTGAATCAATGTGTCATCATTTAGCCCAACACTGTTCTTTTCAGAGGAGGAGAGAGAGAGCAGAAAATTCTTGTTATTTCAGAAACAGAACAGAAAGTGTGCAGTACCAGGCTGCATATTAATAAAACAAAGAGGTGGGCAAACAATTGCATTTTCTAGAGGTTTGTTTGTAAGGAAGCACCTCACTGCAGTCGAGACTGTTTACACAGTCACATAAACACATGCATGGATATTCACTTCTATGCGTGCATACAAACAGTTTTATTATGTAATGGATTAATACAGGAATGCTTTGTGAAATCAAAATTTGGCAACATTTTACAGAAAGGTTCAACTATTAGAATCCATTTGGCATCATGAACTAACAGTAATATGTTAAAGAATGTAATGTAGATTATGTTTATGTATTTAGGCCTACATTAATATTCTTTAACGTTACAGGCTGATGTATGAACACGAATTAACAATAGCAGATCGTGTTTAAAGCATTAAACTACAAGTTACTACTATTTAGCAAAACTGCAATGGGGTTTTCCCATTAACACATTTCGCAATCTTCAGTTTTTTTATGAACTCACAGCAGCTTTTACATTTGGGCGGAGAGAGGAACATTTTCGCGCGGCACGCACAGAACACAAAACTGACCGGGGAGCGGCTACGGTAGACAGCTAGTTGTCTAGTCCTGTTCCCTTCACGGTTGTGAGTTTGGAAAATTTACAGGTGCGAGTTCAGTTACAGAATTCGATTGTCACACCTGTAAATAACCGAACTGCGTGTGAACGCAACCGTACTAAGGACTCAAACATAGGATTGACACTCGTTTTCTGTGTGAATGTAGCCATTGAAACTTTTTGCGGCCACTCGGTTCATTGTGTTTATTCCATTTATCTCAGTGTCCAGGTTTCCATCCAAGGCGTTTTTGCATGAAAATATTTAGCGCTTCAAATTTTTTACCGATATAGCTGATGGAATTGCTAATTATCGCAAAAAATTTGTAAATGTCGACAGAGTATTTTTTTGTTTTACTTACATAAATTCTCGCATCACAACCTCAAAAAGTGCCGAAGTTAAAAAATTACGTTCCACAGTTAACTGTTTGACTCGTCAGATTAGTCTTATAATATCCAAAAGTCCAATGATTCGTATGATCAGGTTGTTAAACTTTTAGTTCAGCGACAAGACCTCTGCTCTGACCAAAAGCCACTGAATAAATAATCAGGTCCCAGATGGGTTTGTCACTTTTTGAGGTCCCCCTGAAACATTTCCGTTGTCCATGCCAACACAGTCTCTGTGTTTGGTTGCATTGTGAGAATTTGCAGCGCCTGTGTTGTCAAACTGATGAAGATGGTTTCTTAATGTGTTATCATTTTTTTCTGTTTTCTTAAGTTTGCAGCGCGTTGAGCTCTTTCGGCCACCGTAGTTTTAGCCTATTGGTAGCTTCTGTGTTCGTGGTGTTGCTTGTGTCAAAGCATCTTAGCCTAGTTCAAAAGCGCATTAGCATATTATTGCATCTAAAATTTGATATGGTAAAAAGATGAGTTGCCTTTCAAACATAAATAAAAAAAAAGTAAACATTTATTATGCTTAATTTTTGTTTAGGATAAATTGTCGAGTTAGTAACTGGTAGTTTGTACCTGCGCGCGGCACTCATAAAAGTGGAAACAGTTTACTATACTCATTCAAGAATAAGACATTATTTGAAATTTTTCAAAATATTTATTTTATTTGTGTACATTCACAATAAAAACAGTTGTGCTTTTGTAAATAATTGGATGCAGCTTTCAAGAGCGCATCACAAGAATTCTGCATATAGGCTGCTACTTGTTGCGTTTTTTTTCTTTCGTTTTGTTAATTTGTTATTTATTTATATATTAAAAATATATATTTGGCATATGGGCCTTTTTTTCTTTTATAGCTTATGTTATTCACAAGCTCTGCGTATGATGTGATGTGAATCCTCACGTTCTGATGTTTATGCCGCTTTTTTCATGTATAAAATTAATCCCTGGAAACAATTAAGCTATTTTTAATGGGTCACGACTACGTATCAATTCAAATTTAACTTGTAATTGAGCATAATCTAATAACGGCTTAACGACTGTTGGTTGTTGGTTAGGAGAAATAAAATAACCTAAATTAACATTCCAATACAGTCTAATGAAATGTAATCAAGAAAAAAAATACACCTGCTTATGAATAGCCTATTGCTTGATGCTGGAGTATCTAAATAGTCTATAACATGAATAGTCTATAACTCATTTACTCATTTAACTTGTTATTTTTTATGTAGGCCTATATAATTTAATACTGGGCTAAGGTTTGTTTGTTTTTTAAATGGATTAAGAACAGACTATTTGCATATGATTTGCGCAATATGTGAAATTATGTATGGAAACAGCTTAGGGACAATTTTTTTTTGTTTTGCAATACACCAAAACTTATGCGACAATTTGTTTTTTAAGGATGACGTCATCACGCGCACCATTTTTTTCGGTAAAAGGCCAGTTGGATGGGCTCAGGCTGGAGACGGATAATTTTGCTAATATTTTTTTACACAAAATCTCTTTGTCGATAACAGCATATTTTTAATTGACATTTATCAAATATCGCCAAGGTTTTGCGCAAATCTGTACCTAATCGAAACGCGAAAGTTATCATTTTAATAGTTTGTTTTTCCTCCAAAATCTCAAAACTCAAGTTAAGCAATTTACTCTCCCTCTTTCAGTCATCTAGTCCACCTGCACTTTAAACAATGCATGTCAGGCACATCAAATTCTCCTGACATGTAACTCTATACACACAAACAAACTTTGGCCTGTCAGGCTGGAAAAATATGCTTTGCTGCTGTATTACTTTCCTGTCATGTTTCAGTCTGTGTTGACCTGTTGCTTCCCCATCATCACTGAAGACGGTCCACCTGAATTATGCATTCAGCTTGACACACTGTCACCCCTACAAACACACACACACAGAATCACTCTCAGAAAGACAGCTGTGGTAATAACAATAATTACCCTATACATCTGTGATTTTATTGTGTCTTTTTTTCCCTTTGCATCAGTTATATTAGCAGTGGATTTTTAGTGTAGTCATATTCTCATCCAGTTATTTTGCATTTTATTTAAATTTTAGGGAAAATGTTTCTAGCAATCCAATATAATTATGAGTCAAGTAGCAATATAGTGAATATATCGAAAAATATTCGTGCCAGACCGATGTCTTGAAAGCTAAAGTTTCTATAGGATGTTTTCAAAACAATACAACTTCGCATACAATATCTCACTTAGAGTGTTCTGATTGTAGTTCATTCCAAGCATACTGTGCATTCACATGCCGTGGCTATACATGGTGTGGTAATATGCTATTTTAAAGTCACCCTCAGAAAGTCTCACATACCTTTAAGATGCGAGAAAAAGTTCTCTCTCTTTTGCTCTGTGACCCTGTCATACCTTCTTACCATCCGTAGCATTTCTGGCCCTCAGGCGGTTGCACTGATACCGTGACCTTGTGTGAGTGTTTAGTCAGCTGGGTTGTTTGCTGGAAGCTCTGTGACCGTGTGAATTTCTGATTCACCCCACAGCCCACCATGTGTGAGAAGGGATGGCGGCCAGCTCACGACCCAAAACTCAACAGCAGGCACCGAGGGCTGGACTGAGAAGGATCGCGTGTCCCATTTCTCTGTCGTCTTCCACCGGCACGAGCCCAGTTGACACACTTATTACCATATGGGCCGCGTAGATGCAGAGCAGAAGTGCAGAAAAGAAGAAGTGTCTGAACTGGGATTTGAATCACTACAGACTGGATGTGAGGTTATTCAGTGATGTCTTTGTCGTTATCAAGAAATCATGTTTATTTGAAGAACCAGATTGATCTATCAAAAACACCCACTGACGTTTTTACTTTTTCCTGGTTTATTGGATACTGGATCGTATTAGTAATAGTATTAAATTTTACATTTATAAAGTGTAGAAATCATACTACTTAAAATATGTTGGGTTGTCTAGGTGGGAAGCCATATTCTTCAAAGGATAAAAACAGTTTTGAAGGTGAATAAAAATATGATATTCCCTTAACTTTAGTTGTTTTGTCTTATTATAATGCTTGTATTTCCTCTAGAGTTCTCCAAATGTCCAAACTCGGGTTTGAGCAGTTTTAGTGTGTGTATGGTTGTGGAAGTGCACATCCATTTTTGCTGTAATTTATTTTTTATTGCTATTTTGCTTCTTTTTTTTGGACTAGGTCGAATTGCGCAGCACTCCCACCATCGGAATCAGTCTTTCTGAAGACTATGGCTAAATAAAAGTAGTCATAAGGGTAATTTATTTTGGAATTCAGATACAGTATATACATCTTCAGAAGGCTGAATAAAAAAGATTTCTATTGAAGTTTTGTATACCACAATATTTGGCTGAAATTAACTACGCTATTTGAAAATCTGGAATCTAAGAGTGCAAAAATAAATCTAAATATTGAGAATATCATTAATTAATTAACAATGCATATTAACATTCATAAATTAAGTTTTGATACATGTATGGTAGGAAATATCATAATGGAACATGATCTTAATATCCTAATGAACTTTGGCATAAAAGGTGGCTGCAAAGACATACAGTTGCAAATAGTTTTAAGTGATTGTTACTTGTATGTGGTTGCTTGGGTGTTTTGTTAGTTACAAGGCTTGTGCTGTGTAATTGCTAGCTTGTTCTGAGTGATTATTAGCATGTTATTATCTGGCCTCCGTTTTAATTAAAAACAAAACACCATTTCTCTGGTATTTTGGCCCCTAGATATGTCTAGGATCCTCCTTCAATGCAAGTTTATATTTTGTATTCTGTTTTATTGTCTGCCAGGCAAAAACGTCAGTCCAGTCATTTAGAAAAGTAATTGAAATAGCTCCTGCACAATTGTCGTAAAATCGAAGAGTTGGCAAGAGTTTGTTCTGATGGGTGTTTACACTCCAGTATGCTAAAAAGACAAGATATTGGAATCTGTGCAGTAACCGAACAAAGTCTTGACATTAAATGCCTTCTGATCAATGTGCTCTGTTTAATTCGGTGTAATTACATTCACTGTCTCAGACAGCTGTGACACTGTGTGTGTTTGAGCGTCCAACAGTGATGTATAAATAGACTAAATATAAATAGCTCACTCACACATCTCTTGTCAAGGTTATCACTTTCATTTGTTTATCTATTTCTTCTTGCACTTCGCGTTAGTCATTTACTTTTAGACCATTTAAGGAAACTCTGCAATGGTCCACAGCTTGGCCTTGACATGATAATAAATTCCCAACACTAAGATGTTTTTTTACAGTATGTAATGGTATTTTTGATCAGAGAGAGTTTAAGCTATTTTATAATGATTGAAACTAGGTAAAACTCCATGATTTCGCTCCAAAGGGAATCCGTCAAAGAAGGATGGGGTCAGGAAAGGTCTTAGATTTTTGATGCAACCTTGTTGTCTACTTATGTAGGCTTTGTTAAGTGAGAACGTACTGTACTCTGTCCTTCTTTAAAAATGCTCTCTCGTTCTCTCTCACACACACAGAGAATAGTCATTAAAATATATACATTTTCTATTTTCATAAATCACACTGACAGCAGCGTTCCCATCACACCTGAATGCAGCGGCCCAGATAGGTTACATTACTGTTCACTTTTCACTCCCTCCACCTTTCTTTTCGATTCCATCTTCCCTTCTCTGTTCAGCTCTTTGCATCACTTCCTCAAAATGTTTGATATTAAAGAACTCTGTGTCATTTTGTTGATTTTTCGTATGCAGTCTTGTCTCTGCTGAGAAGTTCAGTTTGAATTAGTCATCTGAAGTAGAGCTGTCTTTCGCAAACAATGTTCTGGTGATGGCAGAGGTGATGTATTGAGCTGTCTATCCGTGAATCTTACAGAACTCAACTCCGGGCTGAGCTTCACGCATACATGATAAACACCTCTATAATGCTTGAAATGTATTGAGGGCTGCTGTTGATTAAAACATTCGCATTTCATCCATAAATAACAAGTTCAACTTTTTTAACAACTACATAGGCAAATGTCTATCTCACAACAGTCGATTTTATTTATTCATTCTTTATAGCTTTTTCCTTCGCTGTAATTATTCACTGCTGCCACATAATTGCTGAATTCGACAGTTAACGTCAAGTAGACTTCAATCTAAGGTGAGGGCAAGAGTTCAGCATCCGGCTCAGTCTCCGTCTGCCGGAAGGCGTGAAGCAGGATAGTGGGTGGAGAAGGGGTGGAGGAGGGATGCACGAAAGACGACATGCGGAAGTAAGGGAAACGGGGTGTGACTTAGTGATTCTAGATAGGCCTGTAACCCCAATCACGCTTCACAGAACAATACAAATACAAAATAAGCTCACTTTTACAATTGAAAAAAAATTTTTTTAATTTAACTCAAAATGGGGACTTTTTTTCCTATATCTTGCTTATTCAAAACATATGAAAGTGCAAAAATTATGTTAAAAAAATTATCTTAATCATCATATGAGCAATCAATCACAATCCTTCTTTCAGAACAGATGGAAGAATTTACGAGTCTTCAAAGATAAATGACTAGGGATCAAAACAAGTTCAGAGTCCATACTGGAAGCAAACCAAACATAATGCATTTGAAAGTTTGTGTTCTTAAGCAAAGGGTTCAAGAGAAGGATGTTTAATGTTTGTGGGCTTGTGTATATGTGTGTGAATGTACAGTACTGTGTGTAGTATGGGATAAAGTCCGCTAAACCCATCTTTTCCAAGAGTCAGTTGTGATTTAAGACTTCATTTAGAAGCGAGGATAAACTGTTCAAGGCCTACCTGAAGTCCAACGTACAATCAGAATGTCTGAGTCCTGTCCAAAACTAGATGAAATTCCCTCACGGTCACAGCATTCCAACCTCACACAGTTCAAAACACAGCCGATAAATTAATGGCATCGCGAACATCCGAGCACTCGTTCACTGTGTAGCTGGCGTAAGTCTTGTGACATAAAAACCTTCAGTCTCGTTGGTTCATGATCGGCATCATACTTCACAGTGCTGTTGATTAAGCATATGTATATCCCAAACACTGCTATGGAAAGGAGCAGCCTGCTGGAACCTTGGTAGTCGAAACACTCTTCCGCAGTCCAGCAACCAAAGCTTTTAAACAACTGTAATATCTTAATAAGTCTTCTGGCACATTTTAAACGTCTAAAGACTCCAGCATGTTCAAACTGCTTCAACTTTGGCTCTTTGTGTAGTGGGAAGAAACCTTCACCCAGCACACACCCCTGCACCTAAATTAACCTGATTTCATTTCCTTCTTGCTACTGACTCCTCCAACTTGTTGCAGTGCATTATGGGTTCTGTAGTTTTTTTCTGTCACAGGGGTTATTTGTAGTAGGGAGGAAGGATTTGATTGGGTATGTGTAACGGGGGAATTGATTAGATAATGCAATGCCAGCTGTGATCAATTCATCCAGCGCTCCTCCCGCACTTTATTATCTGCAAAACATTCACTTACGCCGAGTTCAGACTGCACGATTTTCATAGTCGCGTCACAGATCTTTTCACACTGCGTGTCGATCTGGGGTAGCATTCAGTCGCTGCTGTGTTCACACTGCATGATAGATCGATGACAGGGGGTTTCACACTGCATGACTTTACAACAGGAAGAATCACTGACAACTTTGCCTCACTGCCAAACACACACGAGAAGTGACATGGAAACAACGCAAGATCATGTGTGCAAGACCGTGTGACTGGGATTATTATTAAAAATGGCAGCAAGCAAAAGAAGCTTGCCATTCAAACTGCATGTGCGCTCATTTGCAACGAAAAGAAGATTATGGACGAGGACAACCCAGTCCCACTCCCTCTAATGAAACCAACACGGAAACTGCAATTCATCGACTAGCCGCTGGAGGCTGGCTCCAAATGGGAGTCAATCACATTGACTCTCCATGTTAAAGTGCCCAACTTTACAGTGGAAAAAATTTTTTACAGCCTGGTACAAATTTATACCAGGTCTATATAGCTAATTTTGCCCTTTGTGACAAGGGGGGTTAATTTTTTTATAACTCATCCATTTAAATTATATTAAGCTTTAAAATTCTGCATAATTAAGGGCGTGGCCACATGAGTGACAGGTTGATGTCTCTATCTGCTGTCTGTTAGCCGTCACCTTGCCGCCTACGTCCAGCCTCATTGCCCATTTTGGATCATCTGGGAGTGACGCGCGATGACGCGTGGCCAAGATGGCGGCTCTTTAGGCTTCAAAAACGCTCTTCAGAAACATTTTTTTTGAAAGGCGTGTCTATGGTAGACACGCCTTTCAAGTTTTGTCAGTAAATGTAAACAAACAAACAAAAAAGGATGAATAAAAATGTTACCACTATTTTTGTTTGTTTGTTATGAGGTAAGGCAGTCCTACAAACCATCTTTAAAATGAAAAGAGTCACTAAAGAATCTGTTTGAACACATCTTTTAACAGAATTTTATTAATATACATCGTGGTTCATTTTAATTTATTTTTAATAATTATTAAATTATTATAGATATTTGTTAGGCTTTGAAAGTGGAAAACACTTTTTTTTCTAATAACCAAAAAAAAAAAGAAAGAAAGAATTTGCTTTTGTTAAACATTAAATATATTATTTACAAAAAGAGTTTTCTTTTATCCTGTACTGATAAGGCCTTTTGCGTGCATGAGGAACCTGAGCTGTCAAGTGCATCGCAGCTTCCACAGTTCACACAACAGCATGAAACAATAATATCAAAGTGACAAAAATGTTAACAGTTTTTAAATATATATATATATATATATATATATAAAATAACAGCAAATTAAATTTCAATATATTAAGTGATAACGTGTAAACCTTAACATATTTTTTTTTTTATTACTAGTCTTGTTTATTCTTGTTTACTTCTAAGTGTAGCATCTGTCCTGTCACACCTTTAGTTCCTGTTAACACTCGGTTACACCTCACATAAACATACAGCAGAGCAGATGGTACAGCAAATCACATTCTCCACTTAAGCTCGCTGTGCCAAAAGAAACTTCTGGATCAGTTTACATATGCGAAAAGAGAGTACAAGATTTTAATATTCTGCTTTAAGAATTAGTATGGAGAGTACAGAGGTTGGTGTGATTGATTATGCAAATGCATCTAATTCCTTAACTAAAATATGAACTTGTATGTATTGACTTTATGAAACTCAACTGCTTCTAAATAAAACTGTGTAATGTTTTGCATGTAGGCCTACTGTGCAGGAGAAACTATTATGTGCTCAAGCTGTTAATTATATCTTTCCTACCTACTAGAAAGGAAATAAAAGAATGTAATGAAGGGCACATAGATGCACTTACCTTATTCTCCTCAGCACTGACTGAGAGATCGATCGTACTGTACAAGTGTATTGATTACAGGACAGTGGAGATTATTAACTATGTCAGCTAATCTTGTGCTTTATTTTTTTGCCTGTATCCCATCCCTCCTTCATCTATCTATCTGCCTGTAGGCCAAAGTCCTCTTTGTTACATCTCACAACCCAGTTGCTCTTTCTCTACTCCTCTTATTTTCTTCCTGACATTTTAAAATGCACCTAACTTATTCTCTCTTTTTTTCCCAGATCCAATCCGTCTCTGTTCTCCCAGAAAAGCTCTGTGTTGTCCTGCATAAGATGAATGCAGTCGCTGCGGTGGAAGAAAGTCAAGTAAGGATAATTTAGAAAATAAACAGTGGAAGAGATAAGTATTTATTGCCCTACTGATCGCTCTCTCAGACTCTCTTTCTCTGTGTATTAACAACTACACTGTCAATAATCAAAGCCCTCTTGCTCACTCCACTTTCTCTCTCTCCTTAACTTCTCTTAGCTTGTCCGCGCTAAGGCATATACAATAATATATTCATGAAGATTCCACTTCCTTAAATAATTCAAGTATTTGGATCACTGAGTACCAGCTGTAATCCTTCTCTTGATTCAGAATCTTTTTTTTTGCTCGGCTAAGTGCATGTGAATTAGTTATGCACCCCTAGTCATCCACTTAAATGTTCATATTTCAGAAGTCTGGGGTCTTGAAAACTCTCTAACATGTTAGGCATATTTCTCATCATTTAAGACTCATACATTGTAGCGTATTTGTGTTCTCAGCTGCACTTTGGATATAAAATCATTTATGGGCGCTTTGGATCTGTCAGATAATTTGCCCATGTTAAGGTTTTACATTTTTTGTATCTACATAAAATCTTTTTGTATCTACATTAAAGCTGAATTTTCAGCACCATTACTCCTGTCTTTAGTGTCACATGATCCTTCAGAAATCATTCTAATATGCTGATTTGCTGCTCAAAAAATGTTTCTTATTTTTTTATCAATGTTAAAGAATTCTGCTTAATTATTTCCAAAAATAGCAATGTCTTTACTTTCACTTTGGATCAGTTTAATGCATTATTGCATTAATCACAAATAAAATTCCACGTAATTGTTTTAAAATAATTATTATTTAATACATTACATTTTATATTAAATTGTCAACATGATTTATTATAATTTTTTAGTACTGATAAATAAAAACAAATCTTGAATATTGTTCTATAACCAATCAAATGAATATTGAATATTGTCCAATAACCGAAATTGCCTAAAATTGCTTTCAAGCGCTTCGTGTCTTTTGGGTATATGGTCAAACATGTGTTACTTCTGGTCTTAGTGTCAAATAAGCTGTTATAAAAAGTTATGGCATACATATTTTACATA
This sequence comes from Enteromius viviparus, assembly GCA_032353835.1. NCBI lineage: Eukaryota > Metazoa > Chordata > Actinopteri > Cypriniformes > Cyprinidae > Enteromius > Enteromius viviparus. The sequence continues at coordinate 21,955 of JAUCNO010000023.1, forward strand.
TATTATACATATTTTATCCAGAAGTGCCAGCGGTGGGTTCTTTTGGCCAGGTGTGAACGGAAATAGAGGGCAGAGAGGGAGAGAGACTGATCCTAATGAGAAGTGAAAGTCAGTCCAGACTGTCCGTACACGTATGCAGATGAAGTTGATGAGAGGGGAGAAACGCATGTTGGTGTGTGTGTGTGTGTGTGTGTGTGTGAGAGTGGCACATGCTTAATCCGCAGCAGTAGAAGAGAACCAGGATGTGAATGCAAGTTTTACGTCTCTTCATCGCAGAACATTTCACATCTATTGACCTCCTGATATCTGACACCTGCTCACTCTCGGCAGACTACACATCTTCTCAGCAGTGGACAGCTGATCTCACTTTCTCCATAAACAGGCAAGCGACATGTGCGGCACTTCACACATCGCAGAAGATGTGAGATTTGGCAACATTTGCGTCTTTTGTCAAGTCTTTTTGGCTCTAATCTCAGAACATCTTGCTTTCGGTCCTTCTTGCCCAGCAATCAATAATCTATGTTAGAGCATTTATATATTAAAAACTGTATTTATTAGTACTGTCAAATGATTAATTGTGATTAAACACAGTTTACTGTGTATATTTATAAATGTATATATATATAAATACAAACATGTATATATTTAAGATAATATGTCATGCTTATATATTAGGCCTAAATATATTTATATATAATCTGAAAAAAAAAGTATATATATATATATATATACACATAAATATAAATATAAATACTGATAAATATATACTGAATGTGTGTGTATTTATATATACATAATATGCATATATTATGTAAGAAAATATATATTTTGGATAAAATTAATTGTGATTAATTGTTTAATAGCACTAATATATATATAAATATATATTTCTCTTTTTGACATAAAAAAATTAGAAAAAGTACATGCAACAAAATTAATAAAGCTAAATAGATTTGTTATGCAAACTGAAAATACAAAAAGACCAAAAAAAAAAACTAAAATAAATGTATGTTAGTATCTAATATTAACTAGCTAACTAACACTGAAATCAACTGATTTTGTTTAATTGCTCATGGTCATGGTCATTTCCTCGCATATTATTGATAAGTATCTTTATAGCAGGAATATTAATATCATGCATATTTAATGTTGACTTTTAAGTCTCTAGGATATTTGTGCTCCAATATTGGTCTCGGCTAAATGTCACATTGCTAAGATCTGTGCATGTACTAAAAGCAGGTAGGGACCCGAGCCGAGATGAAAGGCTAAATTTAAGCTACTGAATCAATTTCTAGTTAGTCGACCTAATTGACCAAATTGATCTTGGATCAAGCCAAGCTCATTTCTGCTCTTCTGTTCAGACATGTCTGAACATTCAATCAGTTCAATGATTCTGATCTTTACTGTCTCTCACATCACAATTTCACGGCCGCATAACGTTATGAAACATAAGCGAAGCTCGCAAAGAGAAACTTCAGATAAAATTACTTGCGAAATTGATCATTTATCCATTGTGACCCGTCTTTGCCCTCTCTGGATTGTGGCGTCATAAAAAACAAAAAAAGATCTCATTCATTTAACCTTTTCACCTTTCTTCTTTATCGCCGGTTTCACTGTCTTTCTTTAACGCAGACAGAATATTACACTATAAATAGCCATGTAATGGTAAGCGCTAATTGCCATGTCCTCTGGGAAGACTTTAAAATGGTCCTAATTATCAGTGTAACACACTTGCCGTGTATTCAGACAAGATTCTTTACAGCTGCTCAAGCAGGCAGTTATCCACATGCATACTGTTAATTATTGTATGTTCCTTTAAATTAAATCTTTTTGATGAGTCTAATGATCTGTGAATCAATTCAGAATGATTTGACAAATGCACAATTTATTTTTTGTGTCTCACAGAGAAAATAAAATCATACAAGGTCTGAAACGACACAAGGGTGAGTAAATAATACAGTTTTTATTTTTATGTGAAGTGGTCCTTTAAATTGAAATTTTTAAGTGTAAAAAGAATATTTTTAGTTAAAACGATTTTGGCATTTTATGGCAGTTTTGGGCCATGAGAGAAAATTTTTTAATTTTTATCTCACAATTCTGACTTTTTCTTAATTGCAAGATCGTTTTGATTTTAAATGGTTTTTGTATTTATTTATTTTTTTTTTTTTTGTGGTACAGAAAAAAATACCAAATTCAGAATATAAAGAAAAATGTCAGAATTGTGAGACATACCAGTGAAATGAAAAGTCATTATTTATTGATTTTATTTTATTTATTTATTTTTTTGGTGGTAAAGAAAAAAGATATATTTAAAAAAAAGTCAGAATTGCATATAAACTGTCCGAAAAATGTATGTATATGGAACAATGTCTGGTATAAAAAGACACTATTGTGTTAAATTTAAAGAAAATGTATTAAATTAAAACTAAAAAACAAAAAAAACAGCAAGATGTAACTCCAGAACTATTTGCTTTAAATAGTCCATTTTTGTGTAAACTATTCCTCTGTGGACATTTGTGGCATGCTGTTGATTATTACAGCCAGTAAAAGAGGAAACACATTTACGGTAATGCACTTACAACAGAAAACCACAATGATGTGGTCTAAATGCTTTTATGTTTATCGATGGTCTTTGGGACAAATTGTCCCTATTTTATTGCGTGAAAGCTACTGATAAACTCCACTACAGCTTCCTTAACTGAGCTGGTATGAAGCAAACGCAGAGGTCACTCAGCAGAGACATAAATATTTGGTCAGAATAGCTGCAGGGAATGGGAATCGGCACATCCCACCCACAACGATGGCTACAACACAAACAAGCAAGAAGCAGAAGCAAATCCCAGCTTTTTGTGAGCAGAGTATTACAGGTAGCATGCTGCGATATCTCTCTTACGCCGTTAAACCTACACCGCCGCTTCTGTGTGTGTGAAAGAGATTGCATCCATGCTTTAAAGCTCAGAGATGATATGACTTCGGTTTATGATAAAGAGGCTTTGTGATTGCTGTGAGCTTATGAAGTAATGTACAACATACAAATGACAGATTTGCTGGTTGCGGTCTATGATATATCACTATTGTAAAATAACCGTTTCACAGCCTGGAGCTGGGATATTAATACAATATTGTTATACTTTCCTTTCCTGCATGCAGTTCCATAATGTCCTTCTCTAAAGAGCATATATCTCTACCGACACATTACCTGATATATGATATTCCTACATTTCTTATAATGCACTTTAACTGCATTAATGTGTCAATATTGTAAGGGAATGGACAGTTTATAACTTGACATGAGTGGAGTATCATGATATGTGATATTCAAAGATATTCAGAGTTTGCATGCGTCTCATTTAGGCATGTGCTTTTTTATTTTTTTTCTGGGTAAAATAGTCCATTGTAATGCTTCTTTCACTGAAAAAGTGATATATTTGTTGTTATATTTTGCTTGTGAGCATTGCTAAATTTGTGCATTTTTCTCCAATTCACGCAATATACATTATATATAAAGGACTTGTATTTTAGCAGAAATAATGAGGGTTTGAAGTTTAAAACAATGGATTGGAGTCATGTTGTTTTCATCAGCTGTTTGGACTCTGATTCTGACGGCACCCATTCACTGTTTGGACTCTGATTCTGACGGCACCCATTCACTGCAGAGGTAAGAATGGAATGCATTCCATTCATAATGTCTTTTTCAATTTATTTAGTTGATAACTAAATTGTTCCCAGACTTGCATTACTAAAGAAAAATGTAAATGAATATAATAAATAAAAAGAAAAATAAAGCAAAAAAAACCCTAAACCATTAAATTCTGCTATAATTAAAACTTTTGATTTAATTGATCTTTATTTATAAACAACACATATAATATTTAGTTTTGTTCTGAGGTGCACAAACAACATTTTTAAAAAATGCTTTCTGTCCCCTAACACTCATTTTTAAGAGTTTTATTTTGCACACAGCTTCTGTGAAGCACCCGCTGTTGCTTGTTTACTAAATTGTATGGGTGCCACTGACGTGGTTACTCATCCCAATACTGAAGCAATCCGTGTCATTCTGATCCAGCGGTCCACTTGTTAAATGACTGCATATGCTTGTTTGGGAGCAATTGTGGCCACAAATGTGCTCACGCTCCGGTTTCTGTGGATATAGTCTTCATCTCATCTGTATTCTGCACTGACGTTCATGCAGGGGTTACTTCCTGCTGCAAAGGGTGAGAATGGAGCACCCTCACCTGCCGCTAACAAGCAGCATTCGAGAATAAATCACTTGAACCGCACTGAAAGGAAGGTTGGCCTTAGGGCCTGTTTTATTTATTTGGTCTCATTTGTGACTCATCTCACTGGTTGATCACGGTGAATATTAAAGAGAACAGCGGTTCAGACAGAGGACAGAGAAACTAGAAGGTAATGAACGGTTGCAAACGAGACGTTGGTTGATGCAGGAAGTCCCTCGAAGGAGCACATCGAAGCATTTAATGTGCAAAAAAATTCTTCACACTGGGAAAATATATTTGGATGTGTTTAAGTAAATCTGTTAATGCGGAGAGTGAGGTATAGAGAGTCCGTAGGGAACGACTGGGAATTCGGTTGGCATATACTCAATATGCACAGACAAGACATTCAATTAGACAGAGAGACTCTCATTAATTAAACCTATTTTTCTCATACAGATATTCATTTAAGTTAACATGCTGGATTGCCAGAAAACCTGCCTTAATTATAGCTTGAAGCATATGCTTTGTGCTGGTTTCTGCTGCCTGTGTTCTCCTCAGCACAAAGAAGAAATAATCATTCATTTCAAGGATCAGAAGCACTTACAAACACAAAAACAAATAATACACATTTATGGAAAAGATTATGTTTATGTACTTGGTAACAAACAATATCTATCTATCTATCTATCTATCTATCTATCTATCTATCTATCTATCTATCTATCTATCTGTCTGTCTGTCTGTCTGTCTATCTATCTATCTATCTGTCTGTCTGTCTGTCTGTCTGTCTATCTGTCTATCTGTCTATCTGTCTATCTATCTATCTATCTATCTATCTATCTATCTATCTTTCTTTTTGTATGTCTGTCTGTCTCTTTATTCATCTTTCTATCTGACTGTCGGTAGATCCATGCGTCTGTCTGTTCTTCTACACAGACTGATCTATTTATAATCTCTCTATATGTATATCCATCTGATCTATCAATCTGTTCCTTTGTCCATCTTTCTGTCAATCTATCTGTCTATCTTCATATCTACAGTATCTTTTTATTCAAAGGACAGATTTCTAGATAGACACCTTCATTTTCAGATATTTTAGATCTGAGTTGTCTCTTTATCGGTCTTCTGTTTCAGTGTATATGTACTGTTTATCCATCTGTCTATGTAAATAGATAGACTAATATAGATTTGTTTATCATCTATCAATCTTTTGTCGATCCCAATTCCCCTGTCTTCTCTCCATCATTTGCTGTCATCTACCCACTTTACCTGTCAATGAACGTCAAAATGATGTTTTCATTGAAAAATAGATGTACTGAACCTAGAAGTCTATTCCCCACCGCGTTCAGCGCTCTTGCATTGATGTCTCAGACACGGTGAGCGAATTCCTGCTGTGCTCCAGTGTGTTTTTCACCTCAGTTTTGTTGAATTAGTTATGACGGCGTGAGGCTGAAGCGCGTGACGGTTTAATGCAGCTCTCATGTAGGGTGTGACGGAGACTCCACATTATGTATGGCATGCCAGAGTTTCCCCGATCTCACACGCACCCGTTGAACTGTTTTTCAGGGGGCTGAATCGCCTTACGAGGATGACAACAAACACCTCGTTCTTCCTCCGTTTGCATCATTCTGTTTTTCTCTTTGTCTCATCCAGCTGTTATTGGTCCTCGACTCTTTTCGGTGGAGGTGGAGGGTGGGAGGCAGCGTTCGCTGTGTTGTCACGCGTCTCCGGGCTAACAAGCTAAACAAGGAACGCAGCAAGCACATTTGTTATGCAACATTTAGAGTAGGCCAGCGGGCTGTAGGCAACTTTCTCTCTCACTCTCTCTCTCTACCGCAAAGTCTGCATAGTAACAGCCCAGAGGTGAAACTCGTCTAACCTTCTAAGTGAGGACTGCAGACTGCAGCTGTACTTGCCTGTTTCTCTTCTCCATGCACTGCATCTTTCTTCTGCACCTCGTCTTCTACATACTTTAATCTTCATAAAATGTTCAAAAAGGGTCAATATTTGCTTCCAAAACCGTTGACTTTCTTTGCTCTGTGTTACACAGACTGAATTTTTGAAGAATGTTATATCAACTCGTTTCAGGAGGATTGAGGCTGGAAACTTTAACGATACAATGTTATTAAAACTATCTATCTATCTATCTATCTATCTATCTATCTATCTATCTATCTATCTATCTATCTATCTATCTATCTAT
>JAUCNO010000024.1:0-13972 GCA_032353835.1 Enteromius viviparus
GCCCACTCTAAAGCGGTACTAAACTGCAGTGGAAGCGCAAACCGAGCCGAACTGAGCCGTGCCGTGCCGTAACGAGCCGAGTCATACCACGCAGTGGAAAAGCGCCAAAAGTCTGTCAGCACACAGGTTTTGTGCATCTAATACCAATGCATTCCGAAGTGTATATAAAAAACATATCTAAAGTAAAACGCGACAGATGGAAGCACACACTGTCAAGCAACGTGCACGTGTATCAGTGCAAATTCTGTGCAACGAAACCCAGTGCGTCTCCAGCGCGCACATGTGCCAGATGCATGGAAAAACATAGATTATGAAATATTCAGAACAGATTCAAAATCATTAAAAAGAGAAAATAGCGTTGCATCGATTTTTTTTTTCCACCCCTATTCACCATGGTAGTTGTGATTATACTAATTGTAATCAATCTGAATGAATATAGCAATGCACACATACAGAGCGTGTGATCTCTGTGATGCCCAGATGTACAAAACAGACCCAGCTCCTAACCCAACTTTGTGAATAGATTAACGGTGATATTTTTTTTATTGTGCGATAAGAGTCTCACATTAACACAACACGTTAACACAACACGTTAACGCAGATAACGGCCCACCACTAATATATATATATATATATATATATATATATTAGTCAACATTTGAATCAAATTTGGACCAAAACCATTCCATCAAAGTTGTCATAAAACAAGAACAGGTATTTTTCTGTTTTTTCTGTTTGTAAGACAACTTTGATGAAAAGTTTTAATCCACTTCAAATACATATATATTTTTGTCCTTTTGATCAATTGTATATAATATTTATGTATTTAAATATGTATTATATGTATTATTTATGTAATTATATATATATATATATATATGTATATTTGTGTGTGTGTGTGTGTGTGTATATATATATATTTATAATGCATGTATTATTATTTATGTTGTATCTAAACATTCTTGCTATTTTATATATATATATATATATATATAGAGAGAGAGAGAAGAGAGAGATGATAGATAGATAGATTTTCACCTGAAGCAATATGGCCCAAATTGAATTTAGTTATATGCATGTGGATAGAATCGTCTCCTCTGAAAGCAATAGACAGGTTGGGACCTCAATGGCTGGAGCTTAAACTGCTGCCCACTGTGATATGTCACAACGCATGACCCCAGCAGCTTGAAACCGTAGAGCACCCTGTCAGATCCATATCCCCTAGCTTAACCTTTCATTGCCACCATTTAATGAATCTGAATGGGTCTGTCGGTATACATCCAGGCCTAGCGTTAAAGCCTGGCTCTGTCAGACCATTTTGTCTTAAGGCAAAGTGCTCTGCAACATTACAGGTGTACCCAGCTGCCCTCTACACTTCACTTGCACTCGCTGGCTTTAACTTTGCATTTGCTTACTTGCTTCCCTATGTTTCGAGTTGAAATCTAACCAGTCCCAAAATAAGTCTGTTTGTAGCAGGTATTTCTCAATTGTCATTAAATCTGGATTATGCCATCTTTCACATCCTCCAGGTTCATTCTTAATAGAAAAGTGTTTCCAGGGAGAGCGTTAGTTGAGTCAGTACGTATGGGCTAACTCATCTACAATGCATAGCTGACATTTACACAGCATGTCTTGAGAGCTCCCTGAACATACGCTAACGCAATCTTCTGATTATTTATGTATAAATTCTGCTCGTGTCGTGTGGGCTACTGTATGCGAATGAACAATTTATGAAAAGAAGGATGAATAAAGCCTATTTGGGAGTGCTTTTGAATTGATTCATATGATAAAGGCTCAATTATACTCTCTGTCTTGCCTAGGAAGCTAACCACTGTTCGTCACCTCCGTTGCGGTGGCACTTTTCATTAAGGCGTTAGATGCGTGTATTTTCCCATTTGTTTATCAGTATGTGCTTTCCCCCAACCCACCGTTCAATGCTCCTGTGGATTTATTCAATGGCGTCCCTTCATTTTAGCTGCGTTCGGGTGCAAAAGCGGATGCATAATGCATGTTGGCAGTGCGAATATACTTCAGACCACGTTATTTGGGCATTTTTTAAACACCCAGACTCTGCATCAATGTCCCTTGCGTTTTTTCCTTTTATTCCCCAGCTAGCAGTCACCTTGACCTTTCGAAAGGTTAATTTGATATTTTATTCAAGTTTGCAAGGCATGAGAAAAGTTAAGCTCTCGGCAGCTGTGAATTAGCTCTCATAACAAGAGCATAGTAGCTTTTCCTGCAGGAAAAATAGCTTGTTGAAGAGGCTCATCGGTTTTGAGAATTTAGGCATTTTCTGCTGGTCAGGTTGAGAAATCAGCTAAAGACTATAGCTATGTCGTGTCTATACTTGTTAAATTGGTTAAGTTGGTCTATTTGGATAATTTTTGAATGGAAATGTACATCTCAGCTGGTCAGGATCCAGTAATATTATCTAAACCAACTTGGGATACAAGAAAACGCGATGAACACCATCTTGGATAGGTGGCAAGACCAGGTAAAAACCAGCAATACCAATGTTGTAATCTAGTCTCTTAGCCTGGCCAAACCAAACCAAACCAAACCAGTTAGACCAAACCAGTTGGTTTTAGAGAGTTTGTTTGGCATTAAGATAGCTGATCTCTTGGCCTTCCCAAACCAGTTAGTTTTATCTGTTTTTAGACACTCGTCTGCTGGTCAGACCAGCTTAGTCACATTGGGAGTCCCATTAAACTAAATAAAACCAGCAATAGCACTCTAAGTTAATTTGTTTGAGTTTTTGACACCAACTTAGCCAACAAAACAAGCTGATCACCGTAGGTTAAATTTAGTCTTCAAATAAAGATGCTACATTTAGTTGAATTTTGTATAATGCAGACCAGTTTATTATGGCTTGCTAAACCAGTTAGTTTTGACTGTTTAGATGGTTTTAGAGGGGTTTTGGACACATGCTGCTGCAGACCAACTTGGCCGCAATGGGAGACCAGTTAAACCAAATAAAACCATCATTAACATCTTTAGATGAAAATGTCAGCTGGTCAGGTTTAGGTGGAGTTACCACCTAATCCAGCTAAAGACTAGCTTGGCCTGAGCTTGTCAGCTGGTCAGACTCCATCTAAACTTGTTAAAAACCAACTATAACTTCAATAGACTGGTTTACGTTATACTGTTTAGCAACTTAGATGGTTAGGCTTTTGTGTTTTGTTGCTGCAGAGAGGCTTTGAGCAGTTCGTTTTATTGTCCTAGATAGATTATAGTTAATTGCATTTTATTGTTAGCATTTAGCACATTTTTTACTGCTATTTGTGATCCATCAAGGCCTGTTGTGGCACAATTTTCTAATGTAACCAACTAGTTTAGTGCCACTAATCATAAGACGTGGGCTATAAATTAAACATGTTATGCGAGTTCTTTCTCCATTATGAACTGTTCATGATACTGCTTAGTAAGAGAGGAAACGTGCACTCTTCTCATTAGACATGTTAATTTAGTTTTAAAGGGTGGAGAAACCACTTAGGCTCTCCTTTGATCATTATTCATCAAAGCTCTGAAATGCACAAGCAGGTTGCGCTTGTCCTTGTGTGGAACGTGCCAACAAAATTGTTTAAAGATTCAAGTGATAAATGTCCCACTCGTTTGTGCAAATGAGCAACAATACCGTTTCTCAGAGCTTACAGTTAAGCCCATTTCATATGCATGGGATTCAGCTCATATGCCTCTATCTCCTGCCCTATCTTGCAAATGAGAAAGGTTATCTCACTTGCAGCAACTGATGAATGAATGAGCTTGCAGAGGTTTAGGCCGTCATGCTCCTCCAGGCTGCAGACCAGGTGAGACATATCCTGCAGGCTTAATATTTCCGTACTCTTAAAGGGGAGAGACTCCCACTGAGATCAGATCCGGAACCTTCTGTAGCGCTGCAGGATCCTGCTGGCTGGAATCCCTTTAAGCACGGAGTGAGCATAAAATGGAACAAAGGCGATTACACCCTTTTCTTTGCTCTTAGTAAGTATGGTAGATAAAAGTATAAAAGCAGTTGTCATAGACTTTTCTAAATCAGTACAATTGGGGAATTCAGAGGAAAATTAGACTTGAGTCTAACAAAAAGTTTAATTATGAAGTACTATTCTAAAAGTTAATGTTATGTATTAAAAGTAGAATAATTAAATTTGACTAATTTAATGATATTATTTTTGTGAGCATTTGAACAGACTGTACTGCACTGTACTGTGGTCTACTATGATTGTTAAAATGTATTTTTTGTTCTAGATCTATCAACTTTTTATTCTCTTGTTTTTAGCTTTTTATGTTACTTTATTTATTGGCGTCTTTTTTTTCTCCTAGTTTCTTTCCATTTAAAAAACAAAATGTAATTTATTTATTTAAAAAGCATGATTTCTGTCTCCTTATTGATTTATTTTTATTTTATCATTTTTCTTTATAAATTGACTATTTTTAGAGGTTTGGTGGGGGGAGGGGCAATAAGTCAAGTCACTTTTAATTATATAGCGCTTTTAACAATACAGATTGTAGCAAAGCACTTAACACTGGCTCCGGCGATCAGTCCACGGAGCTCATCTAGGTGTTTTAGTCTCTGATGAAGATCATCTTTTTGTGCTGATACACCATCTGATCTGGATATGGACTGAGGTACAGAATAAGAAAGAGACAGAGTAATGCCAACGTAGATGCCATTCTTTTTATGATGTAACGAGTACATTGTGTGTTAAGGGGAGTGTTCCTGGTTCCAGCCGATCTAATTAATGCAGCCTAACAATTCTTTAACGGATTTGATTAATAGATGTGTTTTAGTGTGGTAAGTGTAAGCCAGAGTAAAGAGATGTGTCTTAAATCTGGATTTAAACTGACAGAGTGTGCCCGCCTCCCGAACAGTATTAGGTAAATTGTTCCAGAGTTTGGGTGCTAAATAGGAAAAAGATCTGCAGATCAGTAGATTTTGATATTCCAGGAATTATCAAATGGCCAGAGTTTTGAGAACGCAGCAGACGTGGAGGAATATAATGTGATAAGAGCTCGCTCAAGTACTGAGGAGCAAAGCCATTCAGGGCTTTATAAGTAATTAACAAGATTTAACAATATACAATAAATGTTATTTAAATTATTATATTAACACAACATTTATTAAAAGTTATTAAATAATTTTTTAGTAAAAATAATTAAATAATAAATTACTTAATTATTACACTATACAATATTAAAAATAACACTTTTTTTCTTAAATGCAATTTTATTTTATTTTTTTTAATCCTCACATTTTTAAAACCATAATTTGTGTATTTATTGAGTTACAAAGCTTAAAGGAGGACCTTTGAATGTGTTGGTCAAAAGGGGCTCCATGGGATCACAAGCAACTGATCTAGCCCGAATGTTTTAAACTTGTAAATATCCTCTTTGTTTTATCTGCTACATTTGTCTATCACATATACTGAATAGATGTGTGTATGCCTTCAGCTTGACCCTTAACACCAGTAAAGAAGAAGATATAAGCAGGGGAGAGGATAGTTTCAAGCACTGGGAACGGCACCCCTGACTCAACATTTCCAGGAAGTTGAAGACCCTCTAAACTCTCAGTGGAGCCTTCATGATCACGGGGAGATATGTCAGAGTTGACATTTAGACATTTGGAGGAGGTTGATGTAGAAGATGTCTGTTTTTGGTGCAGGAGTGGGGGTGGCAGCGCTCAAAGGTTGTTTGAAGGAGCGTGAAATGCGATACTGAGAGGGCTAGAGGTGGTTGTTGTTCGCAGCGATATAGCTGCACTGGGAGTAGGTGTTGGAGTCATTGGCATACAGATGGTTCCGAAAGGAAGCCCATCATTGGGCAAGTAAGGTAGTTGTGGGTGGAGGTGCTATCCAATGCCAGTTTTATGTGGGTTTGACCTCACACTCTTCCGTATGTCCAGTTAAATGTATGCAGCAATTATCCCATATGTTACTGTGCATCTTGAAGATCCTTTAAGAAACCCTAATATGCTTCGCTCGCTCACAAGATGCCAATTCTTGCTAATGGGGGGGTGTATTAAGAAAATTTACTGGTGAATGTATATTTAAGCATTTATTTTTCACAGTTTTATATGCTCAATCAATGCCAATATAATGGGTTCAATCTTCAGTACTAATAAAATATAACCTTGAATGCTTTAAGATGCTTCAGATGAAAGCACCTGCCAAATGAAATTGAAACGTGACAAACTGTGCAGGCAATCATATTTCTCTTAAGCATGAAAGTGCAAGTTTTATTGATTTATTTTTTTGCTTTTTAAATGCACTATTTTTCAGTATTTTACATGCATTTTCATAGTTTTTACATGCGTGGCTCTAGCAACGGCAAAATTGTTGGTTCAGTTTCCAGGAAGTAGTAATAAAATGTAAACACTGAATGCATTTTACATCACTACATTAGTTCAGATAAGTCCACATTAGTTTCTTTGCAAAACTAATGTGGACTTTGTGATTTATATTAAGATTTTATGGCTCTTCAGATAAATCTATGATTTGTTAAGACTGAAGAAAAAGCATTTTTTCTTTTTTCACAACAGGTTCAAGTTACCAACTAAATCATCCATTATAAACTGACCGGTTTATTTTCTTGTCAATGTTTACTTATTTTTTTTAAAAGAATTCATTTTAGGCTGCACCGAAATATTATGCCACGTTACATCACATCTCGCGGCTTAGTTTTTGCCTTAATCCAGAAGCTCATGTTTTGTTTGACTTCATTTGTGGGGACTGTGATCGCCCTGGGCACCAGTGGTGAATTTGGCACGCTGAATAGCTGGACAGACGTGGCCAGGAAAGGGCTGCAGTCCAGAAAGCATTCGTACACAAAGCCCTGGGCACAGAACCCGCTCTGGCTGCAAATGGAACCACGCCAATAGCTCTCCAGGCCTTGGTTGACTGATGGGTGCTGGAGAAGTTGATGTTTTGTAGGATAACGGTGTCCTTCACCTAGTTTACTGCTGGTTTTCTAAATGGACCTTCTTGGCATTGTGTGCATGTGTGTGCGTTCTCATTAAGAACTCTATTGTGTTGTGGCAGGAAACTGGAAAGAGTGGTGTTTAACTGCAGCTGCAATATCCGTTGGATCCAGCTGTGGCAGCAGCGAGGCGAAGCCGGACTTCATAACCAGCAGCTGTTCTGCAACAATGGAGTCTCCAAGATCCCTCTACAGCTCATGAACATCTCACTCTGTGGTATGGAACATTTTCTCTAAATTGTGGTTGCCATAAAATAAATATCTTGGGTTCAATAAAGGGACAGAATACCCTAAAATGACAATTCTGTCATCATTTACTCTCCCTCATGTCATTCTAAACCTGGATGACTTTATTTCTTCTGTAGAACACAAAGGATATGGCCACACTTTATTTTAAGGTCCATTTCTCACTACTAATGACTACTACTAACTTATAGCCTCAATAATATCCTAAATTGCTGCTTATAAATAATTAGTAAGAGGTAGGATTAGGGATATAGAATATGATCATGAAATATATGTTCTTTATAAAGGCAACATGTTAATATGCATGCTAATAAACAACTACAGTAGTTAATAGTAAGAACTGGTCCTTATATTAAAGTGTTAGTGAAGGTACTTTCCAACAAAATGGTCCAATGTGGTTCTTGACCCCACATAGTTTCATATGGGCAAAACATTTTTTTCAAAATATTCTCCAGAAGACAAAATTTCCATTTTTAGCTAAAATCAAAGTTCTTTTACTGCATATGCAGCAATTCAGATTACCACAGAAAAAAACCCCCAAAAGAAAACATAAACAATGATACATTTTAGCATGATCCTAGTGTGGTAAAAATGCTTGATTATGTTTGTGTAAAATTATAGCTAGTGCTTTAATGTGACAACCTTAAACAGATATTTTTAAAGTAAGGGATGAATAGAAATAATTTTCTATGCCCACATTAATGACATAATCATTTCCCTGCCACAAATGCGGTCAATCGAGCTGTGCCATTTCATTTATTTACATTAACTTTTACATATTTATGTTAAAAAGCATCCATAACTTTTGTTGTTTTATGTACCATGACTGATTGTTTATTTACCACCAAGATTTGCCGGAAATCAGCGTAAGTCACAGTAACCTGACAGTGATAGAAGGTGACAGGGTCACAATCACCTGTAATGGATCAGGAGTGCCGGTACCAGAAGTGGACTGGACTGTTGGTGGACTACACTCCATTAACACACACCAAGTAAGGCAGACTTTTGCTTGTAGCATATTGATTAGCAGTCAACCTTCTAAGGATATTATTTAAGGTACATGACATATTTAATTTAGTTGAACAAACAACTTTGAAAAACATGCGTCTAAACCAGCTAAAAAACATCTGGGAATCCAACTATACCAACTTGAACCAGTTTAAACCATTAATGCAGTATGTGCTTTTTGAGGCTGGATAGCCAGTACTACATTTTTAAATGGACTATCTATCCCTAACATTCTGATTTTAGCTTTAAAATTAAATTTGGCATTTATTCAATAAGATCTATTAAATGACTCACTTGAGCCTCACGGTGGCTGGTTTACACCATAGACCATTTGTTGAATCTGTGAAAGCTTGGTTGTGTTTCCAAAAGCTATCGTATCTTTCTCTCTTCTAGTCCAATCAATATCCGCCGAATGTCCACTCCATCAACTTAACTCTGGTCAACGTCAGCCGAGATGATAACAGCTTCATGCTGACCTGCATCGCAGAGAATATAGTTGGGATGACTAATGCCTCAATACAGCTTTCGGTACAGTGTAAGTGCCTCTTTACTTGCTTCCTGCCTCTCGAATATCTTTACATTCAGCCTCACTGCCTCTAACGTGACAATTCTGTCTCTGTATAGCTCACTGAACTGGCCTCTTTAGCTTGTTACCATCACTTGCTACTGTGCCTCATGGCTACAGACTCAACTTCTTCATTTGTATTGCCTAAAAGTAGGCATTTAGGGAGGGTAGATCAACGTTTTTTTTTTTTTTTCTCGGAAGTAGTACAGTAAGTACTATAGATCAAAATGGATCTTAGAAATACAGAATCAATGCTATAGCAAGGTAGTGGTGAAGCATGCAAGTTTTGTTATTAAAATACATTCTAGTATTCCAGCTTAGCATGTAGGAACTTTAAAGTAAGCCATTGTGGTAGTTATTATTGCTTGAAAGTCTAAACATTCTAGCTCTGTGGTGCTTTCAAAACATCGTTGTTTGTTTGATGATTCCGATCTGCTCAGCATAGCAACTGGCTCAGCTCCCTGACTGACTGACCAATGACAAAGAGAGAGAGAAGGTGTTCTGGAAACCTGTTTGACAGTTACGTTTAACACACTTTTATGTAACTATTTGTAGCTATGTACTGTATGTAACTATTTTACATTTTAGTCAATGGGTAGAATTCTTATGTATATCTACAATCTCATTTGTACGTTTTTATTCGTTCTGCTTGCTCCCCATTGCAACTTCTGTTTTGGGGTGTTTCTTTATGCTTACATTTTAATTTTATTCCTAAAACAATTGTTTCCATACAAATAATGTTATGAAATCATACAAAATCACCACTTTTAGGTTTTCTTATTAGATTGGGTTGTGTTTAATGATGTTAGTGGCACAGAAATTAATGCCCTTAAAATGTTGTTTTGAATATTAGTTCACCGTTTCATAATTATTTGTATTTTAATTTAGTCAATTTTGCGCAAATTAGTTTCAAATCAAATTCTAAAATGTCCAAGAAGGCTAATGAAATTTGTTATAAAATAATGATAAATTGCTTCACAAGCAACTCTTACTCCGACAAAAAAAGATGTCTGTGTGTTGTAGGAAAGTCATTTGTGTAGTTTATTGATCTATGAAAGCAAAAGCTGTTCTTCATCTGGACTTTTCACATGAAAAAAAGGCTGTAAGTGAAATATTAGAGAGATTTATCAATGTTATCATGTTTCGGTGTGGAGCAGACTGTGTGATTGCTTTGTGGCAGAATTAGGTGGTGTATTTTCTGTGTTTGTGTGTTGCGAAAATGTTTCAGTTTTTGTTCACTTAAAATGTGTCTTGTGCCTTATATTACTCTTGGAAAAAAAATAAATGCACATTGCACTTTAGTGGTAAGAAAAAAGGGAAGTTTACTTTTCCCATATAGAGGTAGACATGCAAAAATAATGTCCCAAATGAAAAAGAAAATGAAAAAAAAAAAAAAAAATCCTGAAGCAATAAGCAACTATGCCTCTAATCAAACATATAAATCCTACCCCTTAGAAACAATAATCAACAAATCCAAAAAAGACAATGAAAAGGCTGAGAACAAAGACAAACACTGCCTTAAACAAGGACATATATAAAGACTTGACTCTAACAAAAAACACAACAGGATAATGAAACTTTACTTTGTCTAATTTAACTAGTACATACAGTATATCTTAACTCCAGAACAGACTAACCAGTGTGCTTGTCCTTATAGTTAAAACTATTTGAGAACTCAGATTATGTTTTACAGTGTGTCATTATAACATGATATACAGTAGTGATTAAATATTCATTCAGCTGTTGATTCAACTGATGCTTTCCTAATAATTAATCTAAATGGGGAAAAAAACAAAAAGAACTGTGTCTATACATGCAGTTAGAAAATGCAATATAACAACACAATATTTAACAACAGCTGTTTCCGCCCACTTGGTATGTAAGGCAATTAAAGACCTTATAAGAACGCGGCTATATACAATTACAACGTAATGTGAGGTTACGGCGTTGTATCTGTATTTACATTTATACTGAATGGTGTTGGCCAACAACAGTGTAACATGATTCTTCCCACACTCAATATCTATTGACCGTGTAAAATTGCTTAGAGAGGCAAAATCTGTGGAAATAAGAGACAGTCAGACTCTGCCTCTCTCTCCCTCTCTATTTTCTCCTATAATCTCTGTCCTAGAGACTGGAGAATAAACAAAAATATATGAATAAATATTTGATATAAATGAATTAAAAGGTTTAGGTGACTTCAAACATTTAGTCCTTTATCATAATATTTAAGCTTAAAGTAGCTTATTCTAGAAGAAATGAGAGACAATAGCTCTATTCATGACACACTAAAATGAATTAACCACTGATTTGATCCCTGATGAATGTTTAATATGAACGTTTGACATATTTACGGCATCATAATTGCCGACAGTTGCCGTCAAACATACGGTGGGTGGAAAAGATGATGGAAACGTTTATGGGCTGCAGTTGTTTCCCACCTTTGGCTCTGCGCCTTCATTCCATGAAACATCCGCTCGTCCAAATGCTTGATGACCAGCCAAGCAGTTAACCTGGGATCTTCCTGTCCAAGAGGCAGGATAGCGGATCAAACAAATATCCGTTCGGACCACCCAGAGGCCAAAGTCCCACTCATGCATAAAACGCGGTTTATGATAATCCATGCCCATTGGTCTATGTATTTATGTTGGATGGTGGCACAAAGTACTTAATCCTCTCCGTAAAAAGTATTTTGTCTCTCTCCTGCAGACCCTCCTGTTATCATTAAGTTCGAGGAGCCACAGAAGTGGCACGACACGTGTATGGTCTTCACGGTACGTGCAAACCCCCTGCCCACCCTGCGCTGGTACTATAAAGGTGAGGAGATCAAGCCGACTGAATACGTCCATCCAGAGATGGATATCTACCAAGACAATCTAGAGGGATGCCTCATGTTCAAAAACCCCACACACCACAACAATGGCAATTACACGGTGGAAGCCAGCAACTTCCTGGGTGTGGCCGTCAAAACTGTGTACGCCCACTTTCTGCAGCCACCTTTTGATGGTACGTGACTCGATTACGTCACCTGTTATTCTAAAACCTATTATAGCCTGTCAAATGGAAATTTCCCCAAACAGTTATTATACCTGCAGAAGTACTATGTTGATTTTGCACCAGTAGTAAATACAGTAAAAATCAAGAACTCTTATTCTGGGCAAGCATTTCTATGATTAGAGCTGTAAGGTCACAGATGCCGTGTTGAGAAACAGAACTGAATGCCAGTTAAAGGCCCTGCTTGAATTACTTATTAACACCCGAGGTGAGAATCCACCAGGGTTATAGATAAATATAGATATAGAGTCTCATTTGGAAAGTTCACATTTCTTGGGATGATAGTACAGTGACATAAGTGTGTGTGTGTGTGTGCACTTTCATACAGAAAGACTTAGTAAAAATAAATTAAAGGTGAACTTTGATATATATATATATATATTGTGTGCGTGTGTGTAGCATAACATTTTTATGAAATTCATTAATGAGGTAATTATTATTATACTATATTACGTATTCATAATTATTGTTACATTTAAAAATGTTACAATAAAAGAAATGGCGATTTTAAATGTTAATAAAATTTATGATCAAATACAGTACATGTCTTGGTGAGAATAAGACATATTTAAAAACATTTTAATACTAAGCTTAAATTTTTGAGCATTAGTAGGGTATAATGAGCACTTATGATGTTTTTTTACATAAAAAAAAAAAATCTAACGTATTGATTTCATTATTTTTTGCTGGGTGTACATGTAACATGTATACATGCAAATCACATTATGCCCTCATGTCTGCTTTCACATCAATATAATTTTTAATCGCATGTTAAATATTGCAATAATTTCTCATTCTAAATTTCAAAAGACTCATATTTGAACATTAACATAATTGCACAAGAATGCTGATCATATATAATACCATTTTAAAAATGTGTTTACCTCAGTCCTTTGAGCTCATCTCGACATTTTCAAATCTAGTAATTATATACCACTGTGTGTGGTTTTTTCCCTCCTCTTTTCTCAGGAGACTACATGGATTATGGTGAGTGTCTCTCTTTATTTGTTTGCTGCATATATTTTTTGTAACTTATTTATTTGTTTTGTATTAGTATAAGTTTTATTTATTAGAATGATTAAGAATCAAGCAATCTGGTCTGTGCACTGAACAAACAACTCCCCTCCACACAATTACCTTGGCCTTATTCTCAGATGGCCGGGCGCCACAGTTGGGCATGCTGTTATTAGACCTGTTTTGTATTTTTGGCGTAATGTGACCGATATGTGTCAGTACGGGAGAGAAATCAGATCCTTTTCCACATGAAACTGTCCAAGGGAAAGTTATTGACCTTCACAAGAATGTTTCTTACACTGGTATCACCCTAGTTTACCATATTTAATCAAGTTGAGGCACAGAAACTGTGCGAATGACAGATTGTTACTGTCAGAGCTCTGAATGAAGTTGTATGGCTGTAGTATGAAGTATCAGGCCATACACACTGGCCCTTTGTCGAGTTAAAAAAAATGAAAAATAAGGACAGCCTAAGGCTTTTGTTCAATACTACATGAGTAATAGCGGCAGCCTAATCTGGGATCGGACTCCCTGTCGAAATGGCAGTAGCCTTGCAAAAAACAGGTCTAATCAAACAGTATTTGCCCCAAAACATATTAAGCGAATAATCCCAGACGGTTCTCTTAAAACCAGGGTTGTCTAGTCCTGTTCCTGGAGGGCCGCCTTCTAGCAGAGTTTAGTTTTGGCACTACGTAATTATACACACCTGAACCAGAAAATCAAGGCCTTCGTACACTAAAAACTTCCAGACAGGTGTGTTGGGGAAAAATTCTGCATTAAGTGGCCTTCCAAGAGCAAGTCTTAAAACAGTTACTTAGAGTAAATATATAATACATCTATCACCTTTTAAGGGCTGCTTTAATAACAAGTTTGTGGATTAGTAGTTAGTGGAAATTAATTGAAAATGACATGCAAAGAAAATTGAATCTATGCTATTTATACAGTGGGCCTAAAATGTATTTAGACATTAAAGCCACAAATATATTTTAAGCTCTTTTTAAATGTTAAACAATATCATGCATATACTGTACATTTCGGACATCTATCTATCTATCTATCTATCTATCTATCTATCTATCTATCTATCTATCTATCTATCTATCTATCTATCTA
>JAUCNO010000025.1:0-18387 GCA_032353835.1 Enteromius viviparus
TCTTTGTTTCAAACGACCCGACCGACCGCGACCCGAATATCATTAAAAGTATTTTTGGATGACTCGTAACCGCGGGTGACCGCGGATGACCGCGGGTGACCGCGGATGACCGCAGGCACCCGCTCATTTCGGGTCAACCCGCGCATCACTGATGCCTATTGTTAACCTGATCCCAAAGGACCCTGCAGGCACTAAATCTTATGATGTTCTGTTTTTAGTAAATAAATGCCACTGAATTTAACAGGACGGATGGATTTGGCTTAGTGTAATGAACTGTAGCAGTGACCCAGTAAATCACAGGGCAAACAAGGGAAAGAGTTTGTATTGATTCTATAGAAATGTCTAAATCCAGCACTAGTTATGATGCAGAAAGGTTATGCAATGATGAGTTCCTACAGGTGCCATCATAATAAAATGTGCATGGGTCTTATATTTTTGATAGACTGCATTTAACCATTTTAGTTCATCAGTGGACAGGCATTAAAAAAGTAGCGTTAGGGTCAGTATTTTGGTTCCATTTAGATTAAAATGAGTTTTAACCATGTAAAATAATTAAATTATGATGAAAAGTGTGATGTATTTCTTCCCCATAATAAAGCACTCACCTTTGACCATCTGTAATATATTGCACGGCAGGTTTTTTGTTGAGGAACGGCACTTTCCAATCAATGCAACAGCAAACAGAACATTTTGTGGGCATATTTCTTTGTCTATATAGACTACAAGCTCAGACTTCTCTTGGGTTTAATTTCCTACTTTTGTTTGGTTTGTTTCACAAGATCAAACAAAGCCAGGAAATTAAACCAGAAATACTTCAGTTTATAAACCACGATTATGTTCCTGAAATGTCTCGCTTTAAAGGATTTCAGACCTTCAGATTTGGTGCTTGCTTTGAATAGAGGTGTTGTGTTAATCTGTTACGTTCAATTAATCTGTTACGTTCACCTGCTTTTCAGGTGATTGGTAATCTCCTTTTAAACACACAAATTCAACTTTTACTCCTAGCATAATGGAAACATGCCACAGATTCAACATGCCACAGCTCTAACATCTCTAATCTCTAGATGTTCAGATGATTGTTAATCTGTTTTTAATCTCACTTATGCTCTTCAAATGGATTGATGATCCGCTGTGAGAGTGAAGAGAATCCGTTTTCTATTTCCATTCATGGTGCTTTAGTGGAGCGTAATCTTTCTCTCATTAGACCAATGGTGTTGGTGGAACCTATTTAGGGAGGCTTCAGCCCCACTGTCATTTATCACTGCTCTGTGAAATATCTGTGATTGTCTCCGCTGTCATCACCCTCAAAAATCTGTCTCTCTTTACATTTGTTGAAAACATCAGCTGCATAGAGATGTCTGAGGCTGCAAAAAAATATTTCAACAGTTAAGCAAGATTCAAACGTAACCGGTTGCTCTAGAAGCACACAAAGTCTGGCTCACAAGACAAGGAGTTTAACCATTTTAAGATTTAAATCCTTAAACTCCGGAATCAGACTCAATCTCACAATTCTCACTCACTGGATTGATTTCTGGATCAGCTGTACAGTAAAAAGCCCAGGTTATGTGTATATGAATAATCCCTTAATAATCTCTTATGGGTCATTCTGATGACCTCTGGTGAGACCCTGAGGACTGACGTTAGCTTAGAACTTAGCTAATCATGTGACTCAGTGCGATTAATAATCACATGGTAGTGCTAGTAGTAGTCACTTATGTGATTTTTCTGTGTGAAATGTTGATTATGTAATATCATTATGTAATAATTGGTGTTTTTTCGTTGTAATTGGAACACGTTTGACTCTCTCAAAAATGACACACCCTAAACAACATCAGAAGACCCTACACTTACCTGTCAGTCGTTCTCTTTAGTAAACAGTTTAAACGCAGGACTTTGTGCCAGTTCTTTGACATGCCAGACGTCAACATGTAGGGCTAGTGACACAGATTATGTGAATCATATAAAGTAGAGTTTATACAAGCTCTCAACTAAAATATCAGTGTTCCACTAAAAAAAAATACTTTTGTTCTGTTTATTTAGAAGCATATGTGACCCTGGAGCAAGTCTTAAGTTGCTGGTACATTTGTAGAGATACATTTTTTTAAATAAATTTTGCTTTCATGCCAAAAATCATTAGGATATTAAGATCATGTTCCATGAAGATGTTTTGTAAATGTGCTAGTATAAGTATATTAAAACTTAATTTTAACTTAATTTTAACAACATTAGAGATGTTTTTTTTTTCAGTAGGTTTTTTTTTTTTTGTAATGGTTGTATGTCGGCTGAATTTTGTCTTATCCTACAAACAATACATCAATGAAAAGCTTATTTATTTAACTTTCATATGATTGACACTTATGACTGGTTTTGTGCTCCAGGATCACATTTGGAAACAACAGTACAGTATTGCTGTAATTGGCGAGCATTATTCAGCATGAAACTCTTTGTTCAGTACACTCTGTTAATATTTGGGGGAATATTGTAACATAGGTGATTTGAAAGTCATATGCGTTCACTAGTATGTGTGTTCACATGGTAGTAAATGATTATTCAAAATAAAAACTAT
Organism: Enteromius viviparus; assembly: GCA_032353835.1. NCBI lineage: Eukaryota > Metazoa > Chordata > Actinopteri > Cypriniformes > Cyprinidae > Enteromius > Enteromius viviparus. Next base: position 2,567 of record JAUCNO010000025.1, read on the forward strand.
TTGTATGTGAGTATAAGAGACTTACTATTGACAAACTAGTGAATGGCGAACTAGCATGAAACTTAAAAATGCTCATAAAACAAACCCTTATGTTTGTACTGCTGGACTGGGAGAGCTGCAGTAGATGAAGGGCCTCTCTCTCTGTTTCTGTCTTGTGTTGCGTCACACTGACTTCTGGAATGCAGGCTCAGCTGCCCCTGTCCAATCCCAGCATGCCCCTCACAGTTTACGGACAGCCACACACTTGAGGGAATGAACGTAGTCCAAATAATACATAACTGTGTGTGTTTGCATTACTATATGTGAGTAAATGTTTGTGCGTGTGACATTTACATCATGCACCACTTCATCTCTTTGTTATTTTGGCTATTTATTAAGGCAGATAAAGATAGAAGAGGCATTGTTATGGCATAAGATAGCCTGCACTAAATAATGCCAGTGTGTGTAGGAGATGAGTCTGTGCCAGTGTCATTGAGCAGGAAGGCAGGAGCACCTCATGCGTGGCTGGATCTCTGGAGAATTTACGCTCCTGTGGATCTATGCAGCGGGCATTAGCGAGGAATGCCATTGGTGTAGAAAACGCCCATTCACTGCACATGTCCCAGCACACACGCACTGTTAAAATTGACACGCTTCTTTTCCATATACACAAGAATTTATGAATGCATGAATGCATGTTAGGAAGTGGGCAGAGAGTCATTTAGAAGAGCACGTGTTTGTCTTGCCTTGCAGTCTCTGCATGTCTCTTTGTTTATTTGCAGTGTAGGAGTATCCACAGGTCAAAGACGTGAAGAACTATTGTTGCAGTTCCTCGTGCAGCTGACTTGAAGTGTACACTTACTGTAATGTAATGGAGGAGAAGGAAAGGCCAGTTATATTTTGTCTGATTGTCACTGTGATATCAACAGCATTTGGTAAATTGGTAAAATGGTTGTCTAAAGCCTCTGCTTGTCTAGCCGGTGGGTTTATATGGCTGTGTGTGTGTGTGCTTTAGGAGTACATTGTTTAGCACTTTGTTGCACAGGTGATATTTTACAAGAGCCAAATTAATCCTCACACACACTGTCTATCTTCACACACTGTGATGACACATTTGACCACCTTCTTACATGGACATGGAGTTGAATTTTTTTTCCTCTGTGTCCTTTTTTCTTGTTTGTCTTTCCTTTTTACATGTTTATAATCCAATTTTAAATCATTTAGTTTGATTGATTTTAATTGTGTTTAAATTATTGTTGAATTTAGTTTAATTGTTTAAATGACACATTTAAGACTTGCTTTTAGTTTGTTTCATTTGAGTTTAGTTTACTTTGGTTTTGCTTTATTTTAAATGTTTTTGTTTTCGTTTATTCAGGTAGTTTATCTTAGCTTGGTTTAGTTCCTTTGAAGTGTTCTTTGAAATGATGAGTTGGTTTCAGTTTATTTATTTTGCTTTATTTTTTTTTTGTTTAACTAAAATATTTACTTTTTTAAGTCTGCTCTCATTTTATTGATTTTTTTATTTTTAACTTTAACTTTTAGTTTGGTTTTATTTCGAATGTTTTAGTTTTATGTTCATTCAGTTAGTATCAAAGAAGATTTTCATTCAAATCTTTTGATGTCTTTTGAACAACATAATTAAGATGTTTTTGTATACAAATTTGTTTTATTTTTATTTTTATTGTTTTTTTCTGTGTGTGTTTTAGTTTTCATTAGCTGAATTTTTATTAACTTATTTTTAATTTTAAAGAGTTTAATGTTGAATTTGTTTTTGAAACAAAACCTAGTGTTTGAAACTATATTTCTTTTTTTCACAGTTTGGTGCATAGATCACACAATTCACCTGTATGTAGCAGATTATGTAAATTATTATTAATGGTGTTGGTCCAATCACCTGTGTGTGTTTTGTTTCTGTCAGTCTGTGTGACGGAGGTGGAGTGTGTGCGGGAGGGCTGTCAGTCGGAGTGTCTTCGACAAATAGCAGGTCTGGTTCCCGAGGCCCACTGCTTCACTGTGGTCTTCCGCGGAGGAAGGAAAAGCCTGAATCTGTGCTGCTCCACACAGGACGAAGCGGAGCGCTGGGTTCGAGGCATCCGCACGCTCAAAGACCGTGTCTCCAACATGAGCCAGAAAGAAAAGCTGGACCAATATCCTTAAAGAGAAAATGCTAGTAATTTACTAACTGCAAGCCCACTTCACATGTACAGCATTTAATACTTGTTTAATTATAGGATTTAATCAGAAGGCTTAGGTTTCACTTCCTTGGCCACCATATGCCAATAAATGCTCATGTAAACATACTCTCCATTACTGCACATTACTCGGTGAGTTAGCTTACTAAATATAGAGCAGATCTAGAACAGATATCTAAACGCAACTCCACCGCACATATGAGCCACAGGTCGTTTCTCTCCTTGTTCAAAAATACCATTCGTCCTCTTTATCTTTCCTTTTAATGTGGTTTTCACTCTGTTGTATTTAACTTTTTTAACCTTTAAGTTTCTAATTTGGATTAAATGTTAAAGTGTTAATTTTTTTATCTCTTTGAAGGAATACAGTAGTTCATCCAAACATTCTGTCATTAATTAATCACTCTCATGTTGTTCCAAACCCATAAGATTTTCTCTCATCTTCAGAACACAAATTAAGATATTTTAGATGAAATGCAAGAGCTTTCCGACCCTCCATAGACAGCAACACAACTACCATATTCAAAGAGAGGTAGAAATCATCATTTAAAATAGGCCACATCAGTGATTCAACCATTTTTTTTATGAAGCTACATGTGGGCAAAGTGTGCGAGAAGAAAAAAAAATAATAATAAAAAAATGATGAAAAAAAATTATTTCTTCTTTTCTATGTCAGTCTTCAATGTACTGGAACTGTAAAAATATTGATTTTAACACTGGAAAAGTTAATGTAGAGTGCATATGCACTGTAGATTCTGAAGTTACAGAAAGTATTCAGACCCCTTACATTTTGTTATATTGTTTGTTATATTGCAGCCATTTGCTAAACTTGCTAAAAAAGTTTAGTTTTTTCCCTCATTAATGTACACACAGCACCCCATATTGACAGAAAACACAGAATTGTCGACATTTTTGCAAATTTATTAAAAAGAAAAATACCTCCTTACTGTATCACCGCATTAGAGCATGTAGCAAGGGTCGAAATCGTAAAAGGACATTAATTTGCAAGGCAGAATCAGAAACATTTGTCCAAAAGTTTTATTAACTACACGTTAACTCGCATAACTGAACACACAAGTATAAATACACTAAAACTAGGGAAAAACTTGTTTGCATTGTGCCCGGGGGCCGAGATGAGAGAGATGGTGGGGGTCTAGTATCCAGAAAAAAAGCTAAAAACAAGGTGGGTCACCGCCATGGGGCCTTTTGAAACATGTTGAGCTCACATCTCTTGTGGGTCAAAGAGCCAATCATGTGGTAATAATTTGGAGAGAACTTTTATGGTGCTTTTTTTACTATGCATGGTAATTTGCATATGCACCGGTTTGGAGGTTGATATACAAATTAGTAGAGATTCTTAAAACACTGAATGTTGCAAAGGTGTCAACATGTAACATACACTCTCAATTGTGAGATTGTTTATTGTTTTATACTAAATGGCCAATGATTTTCCTTAACTGTGCACACTTGGATTCGAGGCTATCTGAGACGTGCGGATCAGAACCAGGATGGGAAGATGAGCTACGACGAGGTGAAACATCTGCTACAGCTGATCAACATTGACCTGAACGAGCAGTATGCACGCACACTGTTTAAGGTTCGTGTGAGAGATCAGTGTGCAACTGGCAACAGCTGTCATATACAGTACGCTAAAAGAGTTTAATTTAAATGAAGCCTCAAGCTATCTCTCTCTGTTTTATTCCTCCTGATGCGTGTAGAAGTGTGATCGTTCATGTGATGGGAGGCTGGATCACGTGGAGATTGAGGAGTTCTGCCGTGAATTGATGCGCAGGCCAGAGCTGGACGCTGTGTTCAGGCATTATTCTGGAAACGGGTGTGTGCTCACCACCTTGGAGCTGAGGGATTTTCTCGGGGACCAGGGTGAAGACGCATCTCTGGCCCATGCAAAGACTCTCATCCACACCTATGAGCTCAATGACTGGGGTAAACAGCCAGCAGCACCATACATTCATTATTTATTGTTAATTATTTAATGAGTAGATTGAGGTGTGGTGGAAACTTTCATATTATTTCATATTTCCCTTAGTAAAGACTTTATACTGGAGACCCTTCATCCTTTTCAGTGCAGAATCCTCATTTTAATTTTCATCAATCAGTCTTGCTACATTAATTTCATTTTCATGCAATGCTGAATCTATATATATATATTGTATATGGTGGTAATTAATTATAATATACATAAAAAAGAAATCTTTTACAGAAGTCTGTTAGGTTTTGATCAAAGTCTCCACCAATACCCGCCAAGAGTAAATAAAATAAAGCATAACATAATAGGCTTGTATATTTGCACTTCCGAAAATACATATTTTTATTCTTTATAAATCATTTATTTCCCATTAAATGACCAGTGCAAGTACAAAACAAATCTTATTTTGAGCCATGAATTGTAATTTGAGAAAATACCAACAACTGTTAGAGTTGCAACTAAAGGAGTTATTTGTCAGAGCTGCTGTCTAGCAGTCGACCCGTGGCGCTCATGTGGGCAGCATCAGTTCAGATCTAGCTCATATTTCCCTTGTCTGCACTCCACTGTTGTCTATACCATCAGTAAAATGGCACAAAGGCCAAATCAAAACAGGTTTAGTTCGTCATTGTGTTGAAAACTGGAGTGCAGGTCCAGCAGTAAACTAAAAAAACCCCACCCTTCCACTTCCACGAACTAGCGCATAGCTCAGTAGTGTGTCACTGGTTATTGTGGCTAATAACTGACAAACCTTGGATATCCCTTTCTGCTCTTAAAACCAAGCTTTACTGTTAACTTTGACTAACACATTTTTTGTGACCCTCAGCCCGGAAGAATCTGTTCATGACCCAGAATGGTTTCACGATGTACATGCTCTCGAAAGAGAACGATGTGTTTAACCCGGATCACGCTCACGTGTATCAGGACATGAGCCGACCGCTGGCGCACTACTACATCTCTTCTTCTCATAATACATACCTCACCAAAGACCAGGTGACCAGCGCTAGCAGCACCGAGCCTTACATCAGGTATAACACCCACCACAGAGGTACTGCAAGTGGACTAACACGCACTTACGCTTTGTTTGATAAAATAACAATGATTACTCGTGCCTGCACAAGCTAAGCTTATTTAGGGACCATTGGTGTTCTGTAACACTATTACACTGGGCCGACAGAATAATGCCCACGGTCATAGTAAATGGTACGTTAACTTTTTTGCACATAGTGGAAAGTTTTGTAGCAGAAGAATATTTCTATTTTCATGTCTGAAGACTAACACAAGTAACGGAGTTCACTTTAACAGGCACTGATGTTCCATAAAAAAAGCACAAAAATATCTAAACAGTCACAAAAATGAGTTTTAGACAAAGTTTTTTTTAAGAAACATAGAAGAGGCAGAAACATAACACTTCTTACACCTTATTAATAAAATAATAAATAATAACAGATATTTATGCCAAAGAGGGTGAAGATAAAAAGTTATTGTCATTATTTTATCTTTGTTATTAGAAAATAAATGCACATACAGTAATATACAAATAAAACAGACTGCTTTGCTACAGTATTTAGTAGTATAATTCAAGAAATTGCTATATGCATCACTACATTCATCAATAATACTTTTTAAAGCAACTATATTAAAGTTCATTAGTTTAAAGTTTTTTTTCTTAGATTTTTTTTTTTTTATTAACAAAAATGAAAAGTTTGTCAGTTTGGTCAGTGCTCATTATTTGCTCACTCTCACATAGTTTTAAACCTGAATTCTTTCCCGTTTCTTTCTTCTGTTGAACATAAAAGTTATTTTAAAGAATGTGCGTAACCAAGCAGTTACTGATCCACCATTACATTTCTTCCTCCGGTCAAAGTCAGCGGGACCAGCTAAACCAGCTGTTTGATTAAACATATACTTAAGCAAATAATAACAGCAATTCAATTTTTGAGTGAACTATTCCTTTAATGACAAACAGTTCTCTCTCAGTTGTTAACTTTAATTTTAGACATAACCAACTGTGTTTATATTTAAACCTTGTGTGTTTTGACAAAATTAGACATGAAAGACAACCTAGTCTAGTATTCAGGCACTATTTAACAGGCTTCCTCGTGTTCATCACCTGAAATAAATGTGTAACAGGTAATTGTTTTAAAGCAGATATTAAAACATTAAACAGCTTTAGAATATCTTTAAAAAGCTACTGTAGCATTATACTGTTTTTACTACTACAGTTTTAAGCCTAATGCATCCTTTCTGAGTTTTTCTTTGAAGAAAAAATGTAAAATACAGTCTTATGTACCCCATGTGTTATGAAAGAAAGTGGCCTAGCATTTGCAATGTAAATGCATATTGTCAGGGAATCCTACAAAATGTGTTCATATGGCAACATATATTATGTTAACATAATGTTTGTTAATTGCAAACACAAAGGAGCAGGAATACAGTAGAACATTATGACAGGTAATCCAATTCTGCAGAAATCTGTAAGGCTCATTTTCCATCCAGGCCTTTACTTCATGAAATATCTGATCACCAGCGGCAGCTGTACAAAACACAGCCATTGTGTTATGAGATACAGCACTAATTCACATACTGGGATGATATTTATTATTCATACTCTTTGTTTGTGGTTAAACGTTTGTGTGTTTAGAGCTCTGAATCAGGGCTGTCGCTGTGTTGAGCTTGACTGCTGGGACGGTGATAAAGGAGAGCCCATGATCTTCCACGGACACACGCTTACCTCCAAAGTGCTCTTTAAAGAAGTCATCGAGACCATCGCTCAGTACGCCTTCAAGGTGCAGACGCATGAACCATAACAGCCTAAAATCTTTGGGTGGGCATGTTTTATAATTGACACTTAAATAATTGATTCTCTCTCTCCGTAGACATCTCCGTATCCTCTGATCTTGTCCCTGGAGAATCACTGCTCAGTGGAGCAGCAGGCAGTCATGGCCCAGCACCTTTGCTCTATTCTGGGAAAGAAGCTCCTGAAAAAGCCGCTCAGTGACCTGGCCCTCAAAGACCTGCCCTCACCCGAGGTCACACACCTCTAGATTTGCTCTTTCTTGACATAACAATTTATCCGCTTTCCAGACGTTAAACGGTTTTAGGCATTATTGGATGAAGCCAAAACAAACATTTATTTTCAGTGCACTAACTGGATGCCACTCACTAAAATGAGTGTAAATGAAGTAATGTGATCTCAGTGCAACAAACTACTGTTTTAGTAGTTTAAGCACTTCACATGCTACTTTTCTTATATAAGCAGTGTTTATTAAGTAAGCATGCTGAATTTCTCAGTTTTCATCATAATACAATAATTACTGTAACTGTTTCCCTTCACATTTTAAATAGCTATAGAGTGCTGTCACTTGCACTAATTGCACTCCTCATACACTGCTGTTCAGGTTTGGGCTCATTTTCTTGTGCTTAGTAAGTCTACATTTATTTGATGGAAAAATACAGCATTAATGTGAAATATATTACAATTTAAAATAATTGTTTTCTGTTATAATATATTTTAAAATGTAATTTATTCCTGTGGTGGCAAAGCTGAATTTGTAATAATTCAATACGCTGATATGGTCTTACTTTAGAAATAAACTGAACGTTGAAAACATTAGATGCTTAATATTTTGTGGTAAAAATACTTTTTTCTTTTTTTTTTCCTCAAGATTCTTTGAGTAGAAAGTTCAAAAGAAAATAATTAATTTGGATTTATAATTTTTTTTTGCAAAGTCTTCACTGTGACTTTTTTTTATTTTTTATTTCATGCACTTAATTAAACATTTATTTTAGTAATATTACTGACCCTGAACTTTTGAACAATAATTTGTGAAGTTCGGCAGACACTTTTTTCCAAAGTTACTTCCAAACATTGCCTGGAAATCAAACCTAAGATCTTTGTGTTGCTAACCCTTCCTTTCCCACTTCTGGAAACGTCCTGTTTACTTTCTGAGGATTATCAGTAAAAACATCTGACCCTGAGAAAATACAGGAAATGTGTCCTGTAGTACTTACACTAACCTTGTATAGCTAGAAATGAATTAAAGTCAGCAAACATATACTGTAGTGGACACTTTTAAATTCATTTCATATACACTCTGGACAGTTTGTCATGACACAATTTTTGCATCTTATTAAAGCGCTGCTCCAGCCTCTGAAATAAATTATTGTTTACTGCCACAGTGTTTTGTAAAGCTATCATTTTCCATATCTGAAGGAAGTGTTCCTGGTATTGGTGTACCAATAGAAAAATAAAATTTCTGTTTCTCATATGTTCCTGGTTTACTGTAGGAGATGATGGGGCGCATCCTGTTGAAAGGGAAGAAGTTAGGTGGTCTGCTGGGGAAGATTGACAGCTCCACTAGCTTCTCATATAGCTCAGATGAAGAGTCTACTGCCGGAGGGGGCGGGAACAGAAAGGAATCCAAAAAGGATCTTGGGAGGGTGAGTTCAGATAGTGCTTTTTGGGCCAAGAAATTGATTTATAAATTATTGGAAGATTGTGTGGTTTAATTGCGTGCGGTACTGTATGTGTGTGTTTATAATAAAGACAATGCCTAAGATATGCTTTGACACACATACGCTCTCTCCCCAGTCTGTGAGCACTAAACTGAGTCCAGAGCTGTCAGATCTGGTGGTGTATTGTCAGAGTGTGCCCTTCAGTGGTTTCGAGACAGCCAACCAGAGACCTCCTAGCATGATGTCTTCTTTCTCTGAGAATGAGGCGCTCAAACTCATCAAAGACTCCGGTGAGATGAACAGGAAAAAATCTTTTCACCACATTTTCACCTAAGCCTCATCATTTTCATCATATGAATAGATCGATGTTAATACTGTGATGTCTGGAACAATACATCCCAGCAATTCCCTACCATGGCAATATATTTCTCATGTTACTGTGAACTGTATTGTTTAAATGTTTGCTTTTTATCTGGACTGGCTTGTTGCCCAGGGCCCTGCCAGATGGTTCATAATAAATAAGTAGATCATCAGATCACTTCCAAAACAAAGACCCTGCTCTTCCAGCCAACGCTAAAAGCCAGCGGCATGAAAAAATTTACATCGAGCTCACGTCATTTCATAATTAGGTCGTGTCACCACTTTTCAGAGCTCAGCATTTACCACACAAATATCTGTGACAACACAATATAAAACCGGTCAGAGATCAGTCACGCTAGAAAAAACTGACACATTAGATTATATAATGAATTTAGTAAATGAATATTTAAACTGTTTTTAAATGTGTTTGAATAGTCTGAAATTTTGGATTGAAAAAATATAGTAAAAACAGAAATTTAAACAAAACAATTTAAATAAAACAATTTAAATTAATTTTAAAATGTAGTTTTTGGGACTGAATTTTCAGTGTCACATGACCCTTCAGAAATCTTTCTCATCATATGCATATTATTATCATACTGTATGCCATACTATTGCTACCAATGGTTTGTTACATGCGTGTGTGTCTAAACTCGACTTTTCAGGATTCTTACATGAATAGTAAGTTCAAAAGAACAGCATTTATTTAAAATATTAATCTTTTGTAGCAATATACACTTCGTAACTCAAATTTTTTGATCAACTTAATGCCTCCTTGCTGATTAAAAGTATTCAATTCTTAACAAAAAATCAGAACGGTAGTGTATCCGCCCACAAAACCAGTGAGAATGTCAATTAGGTATCCGCATTTAAACAAAAGAGAAATAATAATATTTTTTTCTAAATACTAATAGACAGTTTAATGTAGAATTTTGTGATACTGATCTGCTGCTTGTTAAAAATCCATCTACTTTAAAATACTGTATAAATATATATTTATAAATTAGTATTTTTCCTTGTGTGAGTATCTGTCTGCCGATTTGTTTTATGCACATATTTTTGTCCCCTGTAGGGAAGCTGTTTGTTCGACACAACAGTCGGCAGCTGAGCAGGGTTTACCCATCAGGCCAGAGGTTACAGTCCTCCAACTACGACCCCCAGGACATGTGGAACGGAGGCTGCCAGATGGGTGAGCGACTGAACGCTCTTGACGTTCCAGCATGTTTGAAATTACATCAGCCAAAGCTTGATCGCTTCCTTCTCTCTGTTCTCCAGTGGCTCTGAACTTCCAGACCCCAGGAGAGCAGATGGACCTGAACCAGGGCCGCTTTCTGCCCAACGGCCGCTGCGGATATGTGCTCAAGCCTGACTTCCTGTGTCACCCAAAGTCAGAATTTGACCCCGAGAACACGGGTGGAGGGCCAGGACATGTACCCACACAGCTAACCATACGGGTAAGTAATAGCTTCTCTTCTTCTCAGGATCCCGTGTGCTGTGTAAATATTGTGATAAATCACCTTTTTTATGGTACTTGTGGGCCGTTTTGTTTCTCCTGCAGGTGATCTCGGCCCAGCAACTTCCCAAAATAAACACAGACAATCCCAACTCCATTGTGGACCCGCAGGTCTGGGTGGAGATCCATGGAGTTTCTATCGATAAAGCTCGTGCGAAAACACAGCGCATTGACAACAATGGTGAAGCCACTGAGATAGTTATTGTGATGTATCACATGATCGTTTAATCAACATAAATGCATTAAAATTGTGTGTGTGATTAAAACCATTAGTGATGTTTTATTAAGATTTATTTTGTGTGTGATAAACATTTTCTAGCAGTGAAATGAGAGGAGTTCCTGTCAGGATTAAATACTGTGTGGGTGTGTGTTTGTCTCCCCCTGCAGGTTTCAACCCTCGCTGGGACTGTACTGTGAGCTTTCAGCTGCAGCTGCCTGAGCTGGCCTTGGTGCGTTTTATGGTGGAAGATCACGACTACAAATCCAAAAATGATTTCATTGGCCAGTTCACTCTCCCATTCACCAGCTTACGAACAGGTGTGTGTTTTTGTGTGTGTTGAGTTCAAACAAAAAATGCTATATTTGAACATAAATATGATTTGTGGTGGAACTACTGTATGCATTATAAATATTACAACACTGTCTGCAATAAAAAAAATGGGGGCAGTCAGATTTTTATGTTGAGAAATTATTACTTTTATGCTAAGATCTTGCATTAAATCATTGAAAACAAATAAATTTATAATTGTTAAAATTATTGCGATTTCAAACAGCAATAAAAGCTGGTCTTTTGACCCTCATATTCATTAAAGAATGATGTATCTGTATCACAGCATGTATAATAGTGAGAAGGGTTTCTTGAGCAGCAAATCAGTTTTAGGATGTTTTCAGTTTTAGGCTGAAAATTGAGCTTTGCATCATAGGAATAAATTTGACTTCAAAATTTATCAAAGGTCAACCGTATCAACAGTTATTTTAACGTGTAATAATATTTCACAATATTATCAGTGCTCAAACAATTGCAGCCTTACAGACTTTAACACTAAAAACATTAGGAACAACCTAACCAACAAGCAGTGAAAATAATAACAATTAATGTTTTACATAAACTATTGCATAAAGCTGTCAGCACACATAGCCAGAAATATTGTACTACTGTAACAAATAATTATTTATCAAAGACATAAAGCAAACGTAATGAAGAGTCGGATCGGCCTTTGTCTTTTGTAAAGTTCTTACTCAAGTACCCTGTTTACAAGAACTGTGTGGTATTTTGTACTATTCAGAAGAAGAATTGCAGTTCATTGAGATGAAAATCTGCTTCTCAGTCCATGGCATCGAGTACATATTGGTTAAAAAATGCCTAGATCTGAAGTTCAAGAAGGATGAGAATCGCATGTGAATTAATCACATTTTCCTAAAACTGAATTGTTCTGACATCTTTAAAGATTAATAACAATCTGTGGTGCAATATTGGTATCTATTACTTTAAACACTTGCTGTAACTAGATTTTTCACATGAATTAATTCCAGTGTTTGTGTTGTCCTCCAGGTTATCGTCACATTCACCTGCTGAAAGCTGACGGCTCCAATCTGTCTCCTGCCACCCTCTTTATTCATGTCAAGGTGGTACGGAGAGGAGTTCCTATTAAAACCGTTTCTGAGCGGATAGGCAAGGCCTGAGGCTTCTGTCGTGATTCCTGGAAATGTTCATTTTTGGAAGTACCTTACTGAAGGAGAAGCCCCTGTGCCGGGCTCTCGAGGTGCTGGGACTCTCCAGAATGAGACCACCTGAAAAAGCATGCGACATTGGCCATACAATCTGCCGAGAGTCAGTGTAGACGTGTGACGCAAAGTGCATTCTGCTTTTTTTATTGTTTGTTTGTGGTGTTGTCTGCAGAGCAGAACGAAGCGTGTCATAGAAGTGTTAAATATGTTATGAAGTCAGTACTATTTGAAGTTACAAGTCAGTGTTGTTTATAGTCTGTCTCCATTGAGACCGATTTCTAGTGAGTCTGTGAGCTTCGAAAGACGAAATGAAAATATATTTTAATCGATCTTAAACTAGTCTGGACAAGAGTTATATGTACATGTAGACAGAAATTATCTGTCTCTAATGTTTTTAAAGTCTGAATCTGTAATGTTTTTATAGTTTGTATTTTATCGTTTGAATTTTGTTGGTGGTTTTAATATGTTGAATGCTGACAGGAAGGTGAAGAAAGTGTGAAAAAAGCATTTTGAAAGAATACTAGAAGCATAGCAAGTATACAGATGATTTACTGTAGCAAGAGTAGGACTTTTTATGCAGGTATGTTTTAACTGATTCTAACTGCGATTCAGCAATATATTAGTGATAGGAAATCAGTAATTAAGTAATTGGAGTAGTGAGATACTTATAAAAATAATAGTAGTATATTAATCCAGTCCATGTAATTGAAATAATAAATATTCAATATTTTTAAACCTCATCTACCAATAATGATGGAATTTGTTTAACTATGTTTAGAGCAGTTTTTATCGTTAAAGCTAAAAGCGAGCATTGAATTTTTGGTCAAATGCCACAACTTCACCAGTGCTGCTTTATGAAGACCAAGGCAACATTATCACTTGCCACTAGATACTCTGTTTCATATCCAAGTTTGTTGAATCATAAAAGCGTGAACTCATAAAGGTCTGGGTTTCGTACTATAGGTTCGATAATTATTGTAGTATCATGTCAGCTGCTTCTATAAAGACATGTTTTAAATGTTTTTGCTGTTTCACAGTAGAAAACAGAACATGTCTTAATTTGAATGTCTTATAGTTTATACAGTACTGTATTTGTATGTTTGTGTATACCTGCATAATTCATTCTGTTTTTAAGTTGTATCGAACTGGATAATTACTCTGTAATTAATGAAATTAATATGAACTATTTAATTTTATCAAGATCGGACATCAATTGCAAATCTTTACACATGTAAGCACAGATACTAATTAGGTTTTTTGCTTGTCTGGTGATTTTTTGCAAACATGTAAATCAGTCTCTATTGTGCTGTTGCGCTTATTAATTGTTTTAATTGATATGTGGAAAGATGTACATGTAGTGCCTTTGAAAGCATGCCTACCTTTTATAAACTTAAAAATCTAATTGTACTTAATTGTTGTGTGTCTTAATGACTTCTGGATGCCTGTATGTGCTTGTGTGCAGCTCTATCGATGGATATTTTATATTAGTTTTTTCCATTTCAGCTTTGTCTTTTGGGTGACTTTGGGCTGGTTTTCTGGACAGGGATTAGATTAAGCCAGGACTAGACCTTTGCTAATTTAGGACATTTAAGACTTTTTAGAAACATGTCTTACAAAAATGCATTATCTGTGAGCATTTTAAGACCAAACAATGACAATAATGTATTTGAAGTTATCTCAGTGCAAGCTTTTTCCAGTTTAGACAGCTCTTAACATTTACTTTAATCTTCATCTTAAACCCTGTTTGGGAAACTGCCTCATTATGTCCAGGGGCACTACATATTAATGAACTATTACCTCTGGTGCATTTACAGTTATGTTTATTAATGTGCACTGTCCCACATACATGAATTGTTTGAAAATCATGTTTTTATTGTTTTAACAGTACTTTTTAATCTTATCAAAATAATCGAACTGCATTTTTTTATTTAAATTAACTGGAATGTACAATGAAAACAAACATGATTTTTGAAAAATTTTGAGTTATCTGTTTTTTGCATATGAACTCTTCGCATAATTAAAAAATAAACCTCAACAAAATGGGTAAGACGGTCCTAGGACTACAGAGACCATCAGGCTTTGCGGCAGTCCGCCAATAGTTCTGCGGGGTGTGAGAGCTCAGGGCGAGATCCTCACTTCCTGGTTAAAGATGGCGGATGAGAATGAGACAGCACCGCAGCCGGAGAAAGAAACTGAGGTAGAAGTGGATCACGGACACTGCAGCAATTGTGAAAATGAAGAGCATCACTCCGATGACGGGTGAGCGTGCATGCATTTTATTGTTAGCTCGTAGATATAAAATGCTCCTCCTCGAGGCCCGATAAGATAGGGCCCTTGTTCACCTAGGCTGTGGCACGCTAACAGCGCATCAGCCCGCCCCCTGGTCGTACGTTATTGGGCCAACGCCCTGATTGACAGACGGATCTCTAAAACGATTGGTTTATACGCCGTCAATCAAACCAAAGGACGTTCCATATGGCCAGTTCTATATGATCATTGGCATTTGTGTGAGAGATTTAACGGCCTCAGTGTAAATCTTGGTTTTGTAGAAAACGAATAAGCTATTACATTTAAAGTCGATATTGCTTGTCCTGTGCAACAACTAGCCACTATTAATAAATAACCACCAAAAACCGCTTTCAAAACTGGTAACGTTAGCGTTATGCAGGCCTTCATGTCAACTAGGTTGATAGTAATATGGTTTTCCTGTGGTAAACCGATATGTTCACAAGATCTAGTTATCTTGAGTGCTGCCAATAGCAAATGGAGCATCCTTGAACGTTTCAATCACCATGCTCTCGGTTTGCACTCGTGTTCAGCGATGCTTCATGTGTTTCACTTTCATTACCAAGGAGCTCCTCTGTTTCACCAGTTTCCTCATGCTGTCCCTGGTTAACCGATACTCATTAACCAGCTTCTTATCCTTAGCATGAATATACAGCGCCTGTCCTGTCATGATTCATCTCATGTAATGTGTTTCGTGTTTCTGGCGCAATTATAAATATCTTATACATTTTCGTTTCATTTATGCGTATTTAACAGTCATGCTTGATAAATGTATAGTTTATTCATCTCATTAGGTAAATTACAGTGCAGTAGAAAGCAATACAAAATCAAGGCGCTTCTTCAAGAGCATTATTCAGGCCTGTTTATTTATTTTCATAAACTGGTCTGTTTTATAATTTTGGTCTTAATCCCTTAACAGGTCTTGTTGCCTAGTGTAAGTAAAACATCCAAAATACACTATTAAATGTTTATTTTATCACACTTTATATATGTATGTGTAGATTTCAATTATATCCTTTAAAAAGCTGTTTTCTCAATAAGGTTTTACACTGGGCCACATAACCTTACTTATTTAAAGGGGTCATCTGTGGCCACTTGCACATTTACAAGCTGTTTGGGCTGAAATGTCTGTTGGGAGAGTGTGTACACAACCACCCTACAATGATAAAGATCCAAAAGTAGTTTTCTTTTAATTTAATAAAAATAAGTTGCCCTTTCGGAAATCAAGCCTTTCTCAAATACATGTCGGTGTGGCGTCACACAGACAGAGGCCACTCCCACAATAGTTGATTGACAGCAGTGTGTCACACAGACTGAACTGGTG
>JAUCNO010000028.1:0-11799 GCA_032353835.1 Enteromius viviparus
TGGAGTAATGATGCTTTGTATCACAGGAATAAATTACATTTTAAAATATATTCACACAGAAAACACTTATTTTAAATTGTAATAATATTTCACAATAATTAAAATAATCCAATAATGCAAGTCTAAAAGAGTTAGAGGGGCAAATAAAGTTTTTAGTTAATTTCCTCCCACCTAGGTTTTATATGTATTCAAATTTAAATGTACAATATACAGTTAAATTGTGTTTGCATCTCCAATGAGGAGTTCCTGGTCATGTGTGATGAGTCACATGCTCTCCACCAGAGGTCAACAGGAAGAGGAAACGGATCACGCTTTTCTGCCTGTTAAGCAGTAATATGAATCTTCACTGAAGGATTCTCCACTTACGTAATGCTTTTTTCCTAATCTGTGTGGATTTGCCAAATAAACCTGCGTGCATATCGGCACATTCTTTAAAAAACGAATCAGATTAAAATTGGAAAAGGTCAATGCAAAACTAATTTAACAAACCGCATTAGGATTCCTTCATTTGAAGTGTTTACTAATAAGTATAGTATCACTTTCATTATTGCTCACATTAGAGTAATTTGAGTGAACATCCTAGCAACCAAAAACTTAACAGCATACAAACGCCACACAATCTCATGACACCTTAGCAACTCCATAGCAAAGGCCTGAAAACAAACCACAACCACCATAGATGTTTGGCTCTGCAAGTATAAATGGAAATGTAAAAAAAAAAAATTCTTAACCTGCAATTAGCTGAAAATAGGCTGCATTCACGTGATGTTTTGATGCCAACCGTTACCAAAGAGTATAGAAGTACCTCTATACTATTTGCCGTTACCATACGATTAACGTTACTCGGAGCTGTTTAACGCTTTACCAATCAATATTTGTTAAAAACAACTACACAGTGATAAATAATTAATTTTTACATGAATTACATTATCAATATTCACACACACGCTGCCAAATCCAAAAGCTGAGTGCTTTTTGAGGGCGTTTCTTTACCTAAAACTCTTTCAAACTGTCAATCATTTCTACAGAAGGGCGGGGCGAAACTTTCCATTTAAGGCTTTGGTGACGTCATACACTAGCCAGCGCCCCTTAAGCTAAAGGAGAGTGGCGGCAAGCGCGCGCCTCCGCCGGCGAGCTGAGGATGACGTTGGCCTTCAAACATTGAGGGGAAAAATAGAAATACGGAATAAATATGGTGTTTTCTATTTTTGTCATTTTTCCCGAGTTACTCGCGAATATTTGTTGTTGTGAGTGAGGAGAGTCTCTTTTGGCAGCTGATGTTAATTTAGAGGGCGGTATTTTTTTTTTTTGGAGAGAGAGAGAGGGAAGAAGAGAGCGAGGGGGCGGGTGTCTCTCGCGCTCGCCTCGCGCAGTCTCACAGAAGCTCGTGAAATCAACACAAGGACGGTTTGCTTCCACATCTATCGCTTATTTTCGGGATTTTCAGGATAAACAACACCGTAATCGATGCGAGGCCTTCTAACGGACATTCGTCGTTGATATTACGCCCGCGTTTTTTCTGTTTTTGACGTTTCTCCCCACCCCCCTCAGCGGAGCGTTCGTTGGATTCGTTATGAATTCCAGCCCGCTTCCTAACGGCAGACTCGTACCGGACAGCCAGAGCTGGAACTCCTCCGGTTCCGATGAGGATCTGGACGTCGAACCGGGACCCGGTCCGCACGGAGGGGTGGCGGAATTCGGCGGGGTGCTCAGCAAGGTGGGTTACGATTCCGAATAATGCCTCCAGAACCGGGAAAGCGTGTGTTTGTGTGTGTGCTTCCACCTGAACCGATGTAAACAAACGCCAGGCAGTTGGATATACGTTATGTCACGGAGCTTGTCAAGAAAATGTCCAAAATTGTAATCAGTAATTATGGATATATTTTTCATGGTGTTATTATTTTGCTTGACAATTAAACAATTTTTACGTTACGTTACCTATTACTATTACCTTAATATCCTCAATGTTGTACTTCTGGTCTGTTCCTCATTACGTTACTGCCCGGACGCATGGGTTTTCTTAATTAAATTAAGCACAAACGCAGTGCAACAAATAGCCTACTACAAATGCTTAACAGTTTAATAATATATGTGACCCTGGAGCACTAAACCAGACATAAGTAACACGGGTATAATAGCCAACAATCCATTGTATGGAACAGAATGATCGATTATTTTATTGCCAAAAATCAGTATGATATTAGTTCTAGATTACTTTAACAGCTTATATATATATATTACTAAGAAGTAAATTTGGATAACTTCCATTTGCGATTTTCTTAATATTTAGATTTTTTTTGTGCCCTCAGATTCCAGATTTTTAAATAGCTGCATCTCAGCCCAATATTGTCCTAACCCTAACAAACCAAATATAAATGGAAAGCCTTACTATTGGTTTGCTCGCAATACGATTATATTTTCCATGGTGATTTCCAGTACATGGTGACCATATGCTGCTTTCTAAACAGCAAGCCCAAATGTTGTTTTTATTTTTTTTATTTTTTTTATGATAAATACTTAATATGTGATGCATGGATATCTTTCTTCATTCATGTATAATTCAATAGGGGTGCAGCAGGTTCTGGGCTGAAGCTGGAGTTAGTCAGGGTTACTAGAGTTCATCTGTCTTTTCTTCCTGATGGGATTAAAGGAGAAAACCTCTCCTCATGACTCAGACAGCTGATCATCTGTTTTTGTGATGAGAGGAGGATATTCCATAAGAGATTAGTGTATTATTCCACATGCAGTGACCTAAACCCTCTCCCATTTGAAGTATTATCTATGTATTCATAAATACAATTAGTTGTTTTATTGAACTATGAATCATATGTCATAAACATCAGTATATCTGTGTGCACACTCTTAGATACAGCCTTTTGTTTTCTTATAACAGTTTTGTTTCTCTACAGTGGACTAACTACATTCACGGATGGCAAGACCGCTGGGTCGTGCTGAAGAACAACACCTTGAGTTACTACAAATCCCAGGATGAACGCGAATATGGCTGCCGCGGTTCCCTCTGCCTCAGCAAGGCTGTCATCACAGTGAGTATCCTTCCAGACAGCCGTGGGAATTTCAGAGTCGAGCCAAAATTAGAATGATGGTGTGCATTCAAAACGAAAGCTTGGATTGGTTCAAATGGGAGATTGTCATACTGCGAGCTTCTGAACTGTAGTTGATTGGAAATACATGGGATGCGTGTTTTACTGACAATAGACTTATTTTTTTTATTAGCAGTTTGATAGGGCAGATAATATTGGTATTGGCTGAAAATATACTATATTGGCTATATAATATGCTAAAATATATATATACTGAAAATGTTAGCACAAAAAAAAGAGATAATTTAAAACATTCTCATAATGTTTGTTTAATGGAAATGTTCTTCGAAATGTTTTTTGCTGCATCTCTAGAAATTAGATTTGGTGTGATGGTCGTGCTTCATGTAAAATGATTATTGCTGAGGCAGTGGATGTGCTGAAAGCTCTTTTTAGGGCAGAGGAGAGGAGAAAAGAGATTGACGGAGGACAGACAAGATCCTTTGCCACAGGCAGCTGGCCAGGCACAGACAGACTGTGGCCTATTTCCTCCCTATTCATGCTAAAATCATGCACCTGCAGAAGCAGGGAACTTTGCTTTCATATTTGACTCAAACTAAGCAGTGGCAAGTAATACTGAATGTGTACATTATCTATAAATAATTCATACTGTTCAGATTTAGGGTTGAGTGCTTATGATCTTATTTGGGCCGGCCAAATAGAATAAAATGAGAATTCCCTGCATTGCGTTGAAGATTAACTCATGACCACACACAGATTTCGACATGTGCTGTAGCAATCCATGCACAGACTCTGCCCGTATTATCTTGCGTCACCACTGAAAATGAGGAAACCGGGCGAAGGTTGTGTTGTTATAGAGACCACTGGAGAGGTACAAGTCCTTATAGTGACCCTGTTACCGCTGCTCCATCAATGATTAAACCAAAACCCTTACTGAAGATACAGGGAAAGGAACATACAAACATTTTCTGAGATGTTTTCGATGTAAGAAAATGTATGGAGTAAATGCAGGAAGTAAAGTGTGAAATAATCGGCGTGTAGGTGTGTGAATGTGCACAGCCTACGCTCCGGTAGCTCTTGTTTAAAGCTGCAGGTCGCTGCTGTGTGTTCAACATTCTAATTTGATGCTTTGCATTTTGGCTTTGCGCGAGAGAAAAATGGCTCCTTTGTTTCAAGACCTGAGAGTGACTCTTTTCCAGCTGTGTGTTTGTTGAACTCCAACCTTTATGGGTAATCGTAAATATTAACTGGGATTAAACACAAGCGTGCAGTGGAAATGTGATGTTTAAGGTCCAAAATTAACTTTAGCACCTAGTTTTAACAAAATTTAATTTGGCTTAATGCAAGGAATATTCCTAGTTGTACAGTTTGTAACTCTTTGCATAAAGCTTACATCAGCGTGAGTGAGACTCACTCTAAAGGCCTGTTCACACCAAGCATGATAACTATAAAGATAACGATAACCATAACTATATTTGCATCCACACCAGCAAACAATAGCGTCTGTTTATTATAAGCTCAAGCGCGTCTGCCCCTTTAAATTCTCAAGCTTGTGATAGCAGGATTGATCCTAAATGGTTGTCATCACTCATCAGCTGGAAAAAAATGTTCTGAAAATGATTCACAACGATATAGTTTCTCTGTCGTTTATCGTTATAGTAGTGGTGTGGGCACTGCTATTCTTTATCAATAAAAAATAACATTAACTGTTGGATTTTAGCCATTTTTATGTTGCAGTTCCTCATAAATTTACTACTGCGTTTAAACTTTTTTATTTTGCGTTTATTGTGCATCTAAACCTCATTTCTCTTTATCAATAATTCTTTTTTTTCAGAATGTCATTCTGGAATATGAAGCAGCCTTTATTCAGATTGATCCCACACACACACTGCAGCAATCTGCCCTCGTAAATCACAAAAAACAGGTTATTGTGTCATTCCACTCTTCCTGCCCTACGATTACGCTGTCCTCGCATGACTCACACATACTTAAATCGCACACAAACGGGACCACCCCAAAATCAGACTGGCTTAACCCTTGCAGACACAACAGGATTACACCGTCCACTTGAAGACCTGATTCAAACCCAGAATGCCTCATTGTGCGTCCTTATAAAACTGGGTCTCGCTGGTTCAGTGCACAGATCAGCACACAAGCTGGAAACAGTGTTAATTATGCTTTTTGTGAAATGCTCGGGCTGTTGAATTGGACTTGATTCGATTTGTGAATGTCAGACCTCAGGAGATGTAGACGGATTGTGAAAGATCTAGAAAAACTATTTCACTGACACTTAGTCTGGCTTAATTGTTCTGTCAGCAACACTTAACGAATCCAGTGTGCGAGTTTACCATTCCCTGATTTCACATTGAAACTCAAATTGCTCATACTCGGGGGTTAGTGGAAAAAGTTGGAACAAATTTGTAACCAGAAATTAACGTTAATGTTATTAAAATTATTTTGAACATTTAATCATTTCAATATTTATAATTAACTAATTAAATATATCTGTGTTGTCTTTTTAGGGTCAAATACTTGAATTAATCCAATTACTTCAGGCAGAATTGTTATAATATCCAGTGTAATACATTTTTTTTACAACCTAATCTTGACTTATTTAAACGTGGCATTTTTGTTCCAAGCATCTGGTAATTTGTTAGATTTATCTGCAACTTCACCCAAAATCAGCCAAATTTCTCCGGAGTCTTCCCTGGCATAATTGTCTGATTTTGTTAATAGATTGTCTAAAGACAAATGACAAAATGACCATTTACAGCTGTGATTTGGAGCCAAACAAAAGTGAGCAAAAATGACTTAAACCATGGCAGCAGCATTATTTTATTTCTACACAGAGATTGGTAGGTCTATTAGGGAAATCTGTTGGCTAGGGAAGTCTTTCATGCATTATTTGCCAATGTTGACCGTTCAAAAATGGGGAATAAAACCATTAGAATTTTTTCCCCTCAAGGTTAGTAAGCCTCTTACTTAAGAAGTATTAAAGATATTGCCATAGGGCCTCTACTAGAGGAGACCCAGAAAGACACTACAGACATTTTTAATCAACAATAAAGCAACATGCTAGAAAACACTCAAAGCTATACACCATTCAATTGTGTTAGCAGGTACTTTGGTGCTTTTTTTCTGTTTCGGTTCGTAGTGTTTCGAGTTGGAACTGTTATCAACGGATGTATTCAGCCCAAGAAAAAAAACATCAATACAGCGGCCACGCCACACAGCTTTCATCGCTCACAGTGCATTGAACTTGAACTATGTGCTTTCGCCTGCCAAGTTTTTGCCTCACGTGAGCTGGAATTCTCTTGCCCTCTTGCTCTCTTGTTAAGCTCTCCAAAAGCATGGCCTGTAAACATGCATTTTTCTTTGAGCTACGTTAGACCTGGACTGTGTCTTGATTTGACAGGTGCAAAGAGGAAGTTCTCTCAGTCTCTCATTTTATCAGGGATAGGGGAAGGACAGGTATGCACAGGTTCAGGTTATTATGGTGCAGGGTGGGTCATTGCAGACTACGCCGTGGGAGCTAAAGTGCAGCGCTTGGCTCATGTCAGGACAGGCAAAGTTCTTAATAGAACTGAGTTTACAGAAGAAGATTCAGTAGAGGATTGCACCATTCTTACCATTTGTTGATCAAGCTCTTTTGCTTTATTTTTTGCAGGTTTAAATATTCGACTCCCCAAAATAAAACTGATCTTTTTTAGTTAAGCCAGTAAAAAAATTGATCGAGCAAGTATAAGAGCAGAAAAATCCTGAACATTGAGCCCTGGAGGGGGGTTGGATGAGTGGAGAGAAGTAAAAAAAAGAGCACGAAGAGACACGGGAGGAAAAGCAGAAACTGTGAAGGCGATTTGAATGTGGAAACAGTGTGTATTGAGTTACACTATTGTTTTGACCTGATGGATTTTGTTTCTCTAGTTGTATTAAAGATAAAATGGATCAAATTTAGATCTTCCTGTTGAAGATTTGTGGGCTTTCTTTGATGTCCATTCACCGCAGGTTCTGTGTGTATTCTCATGTGGTTTTTTTGAGATTGTTTATGAGGGTTAAACTGAATATCAGTTAGATTGCTCTCAGCCCAGAGCCAGCTTTATCTATCCAAACATTAACCACAAGAGAAACTGATTAAAACTGCTACCAGATGAGTTTCCGACCCGTCAGTCTTCTGTAAACACGACTGACTTGATCTTCATGTAGCCTTACGCTCGTGTGCTGAACTGCTCTGGCATCACAAAATGGGAATATTATTAAATGATCTTCCCAATCTTTGCATGCCACCTTTGTTTTTGTAAAATATTAACACATAGATGTCTCACTAAATGAGCGGAGTAGTTTGTTTTGTGATAAAAGAGCAAATTGCATGTTTACTCGGTAACAGAAAGGGAGTCAGTTGTCATTACATTGCAGCTGTTTACAGCTATATTGAGAGAGAGAGAGAGAAATGAAGAGCAGAGACTGTTTTTATGGAGGTGCATCTTTTATGTTGGCAGCGGTCACCAGGGTTCAATAAACGGTGTGTAAAAGCCTTTCAGATATTAAATGAAGCAGCTCTCTGGTGAAATAAAACGGCAGCTTTGGTACTTTGTGTCATTGCAGACTATCACTGCTAGAAGGCAAGCACAGCCTGCAAAATGTTAGTTTTCATCAAACTGAGGTTAAGCTTTTTGTTCAAACTAAATTCAGAAATGACACAGCAAAAAACGTTTCAATGTCGTCTTCACTTTTTTTTTCTTTTTTCTCAAGAGCATGGATTAATTTCTAGAACTAACCATGCATGGATTGTTTCTGTGCTTATTTGCACACCTGCCTCTTTTTTATATAAAGTAGGCTAATTGTTAAGTTTATAAATATCACTTAACAGCAATGCCCAATGCTTTCACCCCACTTGTACACACACACAATTGTATTGGCCTGCTGAATATTTGATAAAGGCAACTGTTATTGTATTTACAGCCTCTGAAGAGGGAAAAGGAGTCAAGTGCATTTTAAAATGTCAATGACTTTGTGTGTGTGCGCGTGCATTAGCATTTTCGATTAGTGTGCTGTTCTGTGCTAAACTCCAAAGTAGCGCTATCAAGCAGCTTGTTCTCTCTCTCATCCATTGTGAGCATGTCCTCACCTTCTGTCACATGGTTAACTGTGGGCTTGAGTCGTCATCTGAAGTCATGGCTGTGCTGTGACCTGCTTTTGGCTTGTACCACAAACCCTAGCCTTGTGTGCGTTCTTGCATTTGCACAGACACACAAGCAGCTATCCATGTCTGAAACAGATGGTGGGTCCTGTCTTTCTTTCCTCAGCTTGTCCAGCACAGTTAATGTGTCAAAACCTCTCAGCTGTCAATCTTTGAAAAACCAGTCTTTGGTTTGAAAGCAATCACTTGACTTTTATTGTATGTAAAAGAGCAGCCTTGGCCAGCAACACACAGGCCTTCATCAGAGATAAACTCATGGGAATACATTTTTGCAAACAGTAACAGCAGTAATGCAAAACAACATTTTTTTTAATTTCAAATTTAGTTGAAATTAAAGTAGGAAATAAACATTTCAAATACAATTTTATTTGATTTGGTCAATATCACCTGCCATTACTGGGAATTTTATGTGTTATATGCCAGTACACAAAAAAGAGGACATGGGATAATTACATTTACAGAGCAGTGAATTGGTTTCATTACCACTTACGTTTCTACATTTAGTAATAATTTATTTCACAATAAGAGTTTTCCCCAATATAAACTTCTATGTAAGGGTATTGTATCAAACATATCAAATTGTTAGTATTCCATGTAATGAATTTTATTTTTTTTATGTTTTATAGAAAGAATGTTTAGGACATTTGCAGTTTAGTCTCAACCACCTTTAATAACGTCACTGATCAGGTTAGATTAGTATGGTTGAAGAACACTGTTGTTGAGATTTTGAAGAATGACTGGAGATTTTTTCACTTTAAATTAGGGCTGCACGAGTTGGGAAAAATGTCACATTGCGATTTGCGATACGAAAAAAAAAAGTGGTTTGACTCGAACTTGCTTGTTTTGAAGGAAAATGCACTAATAACCGATTACTAATAATGCTGAAATCTGTATTTCTCAACTGAGATTCAGTATACAGTGCAATCTAGCAACAACTATAAATTAACAATGCTTTTAAATTAAAACTAAATTCTACAAAATTAAATAAGAGTAACATCTTGACATTACTGAATTATATTAACTTTAAAATAAAATTAAAAAGTCAAAAGTACAGATAAATAAAACAAATACCAATGTTGTCCCAAAACATTTTAGCTGGGTGTAACTTATATTTCTTTTGGTATCTCTTGTCCAGTGTGCCTATCATTTTCTCTAATCCCTTTTTGCTAAAAGTGCGTTCACACCTAAGGCGACATGGGCGAATATATCTCGCTATTCGCGTCTAGTTGGACACTTGAACATGTTGAGTTAACGTGTGCCGGTTTCACACTGCACGCGTCAGCAGGGCGTAAGAAGCGCATATTTTTTTCGGCGCCCATGTTAACGGATGAGAGTTTTCACTAGCAGGTGCAGAGAAATTCGGAGAAGAACGCTGGAAAATACAACAGATCTTGAGGCAGTCACTGCAGAGCTGCTGAAAACTTCGATTAGCCCAATTCTGCTGGAGTAGTTGAGCGCCTCAGGCAGAGGGCTTTTGTTAAAGTGGGTTTGAGTGAATCTGTGTGTGAAGGTGTCAAACGGCCTCCATTAGGGATCAAACAGCAAGTGAACCATGAAACGTCCTGTAAAGAAAACCGTTGCTGAAATGAGGAGGAGGTGTGAGCAGCGTGGAGACAAGGATATGTGGGAGAGAATGATCTGTGATATTTTTAAAAGGGTGGAACGAGTGGGAAAAAAAGGGCTGTGTAGATCTGAAATAGAAGGAAAAGAGAGGTGTACAACTGTCCTGCTGTCTGAAACGGGAAGTTTGCTCCCTTGTGCCCTCCTGCTGATGAATTCCTGTTTGGTGACCTGGGGGTTAAAGTCAGAAAGTCCCCCGGCTCATCTCTCCTGTCGTCTACTTCCTTCCTCCAAGATTTGCTCTAACCAGGACTCTGTCTGGACATTTCAGTCACCTATAAGTGCTCTTTAACCTGTCAATAACAGTGGGTTAGTTTGTCATATGGCATGCTCTCTTCCTGTGCATCCTGTGTCCTAATCTGTGGGTCAGTGTGGCGTTTGTTTCCTTTGTTAAAGCTGAGGTCCCACCTTCCTGTGTTTCTGATTTCCCCGAAGCACAGATCCAAGACTAAATTGCTCAGTAAACAGCAATTTAACCAGATCCTGACATAATTTTTTGCTGGTTAATCACATACAAGTGTGGACTTTAGCACAAATGAATGTGTTTATTTCACACCCTGGAACATGTTATCCTCATGCTTGTTTGTGATTCGACATGCCAAATCTCTGTTGGGACATTTGTTCTTAAAATGTAGACCTCAAAATGTCAGGCTGTGGATACTGTGAATGTGATTTTAGGAAGTAATTGACTTAATTCATTGGTTAAGGTAATAATTCATACAAAAAAATGAAAATGCCCTCACTCTCAGGCTATCCAAGAGTTTGTTTCTTCATCAGATTCATGGAGAAATGCCATTAAATCAGTATCTCAGCAATGTTTGCTCTGCAGTGAATGGGTGCCATCAGAATGAGAGTCCAAACAGCTAATTAAAAACATCACAATAATCCACTCCAGTCCATCAGTTAACATCTTGGGAAGACAAAAGCTGTGGGGTTGTAAGAAACAAATCCATCATTAAGACATTTTTAACTCTAAACCATTGCTTCTAGCAGATTAGTTAAAACTCCTGAAAACCGCTGACAGACCATCGTGAATGAACATCATGATGTTTTCACTTTTGCTCTGTGGCACATTGAATAATTTATAAGATGTTGTATACTGTTGTCAACGGCCTATAAAATATATTTAATTAGGCAACAGAGACCTTTTAGTCTATTTGTTTTGTGCAACTTCAGCTTTGCTTGTGCTTGGAATTTCTTTTTTGCATGCTTAAAGTTAGGTTACTATATAGATGCATGAGATTACAAACTATAGATGTGTCTGACTTGTATAATTGTAATGACTTATCAGATTTTAGGTGTAGTATTTACTTTTAATGCATCTGTATATTTTCGTCCTGTAGCTGTACAAAAGCCACACAGCTGTGTATATTTGCACACTGTGCTTTACTCTCTGGACGCAGTACATGATGCATCATTCTTATGTTGCCGCACACGATGTGTTGATTATTGTACTGGGATTCTGTATATGTGACATTTCATTTAGTTGTTGACACAATGCTGTAAATTTCACAGACTCCCTCACTGTCTGTCTCCTTGTGTTGTTGTGACTTTGCACACGTAGGCCTGTGTGTGTGCATGCTGGGAAGCCGTTCTTTGGAAAGAGAATGAATGCATCCACCCAGAGTGTTTGAAGTTCAGTTCACGTGTAAGACTGAAGGTATCCAATATTGCACTGAGAAGGATATAGCTCTGTACCTGTTTAAATTTTTGAGTTGGCATGAATTTTACACAAAACAAGTAATAACCAGGGAAATAGTGTGTGTGTGAGTGTATAAGATACATATTTATATATTTATATTTATATTGAATATAGAATATATAATTAGATGCATATTTATATAATTAGGGCTGTCGCGATAACCGCAATTTTGTAATACCGCGCTATTGACAAGCCAACCGCAGAGGAAGGAAAGCAACCGC